>VZRQ01004617.1:2688416-2709888 GCA_013397975.1 Machaerirhynchus nigripectus
TAAGAAGGAGCTCCTCTCATTCTGTCTTCAGTTTCTGTAGGAAATAAGTAGTTGCTAGGTCAGACATTCAGTTCACCTAGCTCTGTTGACATCTGCATTACTATAGTAATTATCCAGCTGAGGAACCAGCCCTTCTGAGTGGACGGAAGGAAAGAAACACAGCTGGATCTAACCTTTTTAGTAAACAAAAAATCCTAACAGTATGTTCACATAGGGTGTAGTGAGAAAGTAAGTGGTTTTGTTTCACTGCAGAATATTCTGTATGTTTAATCTGATTAATTTACACCAAACAATTTCCTACAAGCCTTTGCAATTACCATTTAGAAAGGGATTGTACTATTATTAGTTCTAGATTTTCCCATAAATTTTTCTCTTTCTTCTTTCTTTTTTGCCTTTTTTTCTGCTTAGAACATCTTGTCTTTTGCTGTGCCCTGACTCTTTAAACAATATCCACATGAGGTGTGTGGAGGCCGGTGGGCCTGCTGGACAAGGAACGNATTTTTCTCTATCTTCTTTCTTTTTTCCCTTTTTTTCTGCTTAGAGCATCTTGTCTTTTGCTGTGCCCTGACCCTTTAAACAACATCCACATGAGGTGGATTGGTCATGTTCTGTGTGGTCTAATTGAAGTTACTGAATTGAATGGGAAGGATACGGTTACTTTAATAGGACATTGCCTCATCCAGTCAGGAGACTAAGAATGTGCAACTCATAGAGTCATAGAATGGTTTGGGTTGGAAGGGACCTTTAAGACCATCTAGTTCCAATTCCCCTCCATTGCAAGGACACCTTCAACTAGACCAGGAAGCTCAAACCTCCATCCAATCTGGCCTTGGACACTTCCAGGTACAGGACATCCATAACTTTTCTGGGCAACCTGTTTCTGTGCCTCACTATGTTCTCATTAAATAATTTCATACTAATATATAAATCTCTCCTAATGCACCAAAATCCCTCCTCTTTCAATTAAAAACCTTTCCCCCTTGTCCTATTACAATATTCCTAAGTAAAGCATCATTATTCTTTTTCTCCCTTGTAAGCCCCCTTTAAGTACTGAAAGGCATCAACAAGGTCTCCCAGGAGCCTTCTTTTAGGTTGAAGAACCCAGATTCTCTCAGCCTCTCCCAATAGCAGAGGTGCTCCATCCCTCTCATCATCTCTGTGGCACTCCTCTAGACTCACTCCAACAGATCTACATTTTTTTTATGTTGGGGGACCCTAGAGCTGGATGCAGCACTCCAGGTGAGGTCTCACAAGGGCAGAGTAGAAGGGCAGAATCATCTCCATTGACCTTCTGGCCATGCTGCTTTTGATGCATCCAAGATGAGGTTTGCCTTCTGGGCTGTGAGCACATGCTGTTGGCTCACACCCACCTTTTGTCCATCAGAACCCCTTCTCCCCAGGGCTGTTCTCATTCAGCTCTTCTCCCAGTCTGTTCTCATGTCAGATTGCCCTGACCCAGGTGCAGGACTTTGCACTTGGCCTTACTGAATCTCATGAGAGTTTGTTTCCCTTTTTCCTGGAAAGTCACTGGGAATGTCACCTGACTGCCATGACTTTTCAAACATGATGGACAGTGACTTGGCAACAATCAACCAGTTCCTTTAGGACCCTGGGATGCCTGTCATTAGGCCCCATAGACTTGTGCCCATTCAGTTTCATCAGGTGGTCTTGAACCTCTTTTCCTACAGTGGGATGTATTTTGCTCCACTCCAACCTAGAGTTTTGGGGATGAGAGATATCAAATGTACAAGTGTGCTTGAATATTTCTGGGGCTTTGGAAAACAGCAGAAGTCCAAGAGCAGTTGGACTAGCTGGATGTTCAACCTCATCGTTTAGATTAAGGTCCATTAGCATTGTGCTTTTACAAAACTGCTTCACAAAGAAATAACCTCGCATTGACAGACTTTCAAGAGACTAGCTGGGCTGTTCCTCAAGGTGTGTTAACAAATAGTAAGAGAATAATTGACAGCTGAATTTATTGAATTCATTTATCATCTACAGACATACATGTCTTCAATAAAACACTCCAAGGATACTAGGTCTCATATAAAACCTGGAGAGAAATTTTTACATTATATGTGTCCTTTTTTCTTCTCTGCCCTGACATGGATTTGAGGAAACTGTAAGAGAAGTACTTGGTTTAGGACTGGTGTATTTAGATATTTGGGCCCTCCTTGTGAACAATGAAGTGGTAGAGACTTCTTGCTTGCTTCAGATTACAGCTCACTTGATAAAATTTGTGTGTGCTTTGTTTGCCAGTTTTCCTATCTTCAATTTCAAATTGCACTAATGAATCACAGTTTTATTTCAAGATCATAAAACCCACAAATCAAGGCTTTTGTTATTATATATTTTTGAGTTAAACTAACCACGAATAAATGTACTTGGTTTTGACACCTAAAGTACTGAAGAGACCTTTGCTGCTCCCAGGATCTCTTAGATTTGTTGCTGCTATGTTGTTCCTAGAAGTATAATAGTCATGTGTTTTTCTTCTTCCAGAAAAAATAATATTTGGACCAATTGTTAATCATTCTGATTGAGGCATCCCAGATAACTGCACACTTGAGTTGTATGCCTTTTATCCCACTCTAGTAGAACCTAATGACTGTGGAGACAGGCAGGCCAACCTCTTCCTCTAGCCAAAGAACGGTTTTTCAGGAGAGCTAAAGTATTCACTCCAGCCACAACTGTGTTCAAAGAGACGTTTTGTTTTGCAGAACTCACATCCCTTGAGTTAGGCACTCAGGTGCACAGGAGGCTAGTGAGTGAGGGGGTTGAAAAGCTAGTCTGTAAAAAAGGCTGTAGAAGGGTAGCCCCCCATTTCTTCCAGCAGCTTGGAATGCACCTGCTTACTGGCTTGGAACATGATGAAAAACTCAATCTGTGCAGTCTGACTTGAGCTCGCTCAGTTTTTCTTCTCTGACAGTGACAGAAAGAGTAGCAGGAACAAGAGCTGAGTAGTAACAGCACTGACTGAAGAGTAGTGAGAGGTTGATTGTATTTTTTGCTTCAGGCATTCCATTTTGGCTGTGGCTGGAATAAAGATTTCCATGCACAGTAGAAATGATTTTAACACCAACCATCTAAATTCTTTGGCCAAAAGAAGAATAATTATAAACAGGCATAATGGATGAGATTTCTTTGGATTTGTATGCTGAGTAGTGCCAGCACATGCCATTGTATTCGGCAAATACTGCTTAGTGCTGTCTAGGTCTTCTTGACTGCGTGTACTTGATATAGAAGAAATTAGAGAGTCTTTGGTGCTAAGGGAGGCCAAAAAAAAAAACGTTGGAGAAGGTACAGGTGGGAAAAATAGAATGACGAAATGCAAACATGCAAAAGATTTTGGTTCTGTGGAAGGATACTTTGTTCTCTTGAATGAACATACATTTACACGTGTGTGTATATTCAGCTTGCCTCAAGACAGAATTAGACTGCAGACCTAGAATCTAAGTCCAGTGATCTGCCTAGAATTCAATAGGCTGCCCAGATCTTTCAGGCACTAATGAAGTTTTGCTCAAGGGTTGCATTTGTCTGAAAGTAAAGAGCAAAAGAATTCTGATGCAAAACCTCACTTGCATTCATTAAAATTGTGGTCTCTAAATTCCACTCAGAATCTCAGGATTTGATGTTCCTTTGTCTCTTCATTGAACAATTATTTTCATTTGGACTCCTCTTTGATTACTTTTTTTTTTTTAATAGAAACACTCCCAGATAAGAATATCTGTGTAACTGAAAGCACTTCTGATTTTATTTGGCTTCTGCTAAGTATTCTTCTTCACTGCATGACTTTCTCCCTTCACCAGAAAACACTAAAACCAAAAAACTTCAAAGTGTTTGCTATCATATGACTAAAGTCCAATCTGCCTCTTGACATTTTTCTTACAAAATCAAAACTTAAAGCTATTTTTTCTTTAGACTGTTAAGTAACCGTTCTTGAATGTATTCCAGACCTGAAGGACTATTCTTAGGAATGTGTTCAATATCTACTTGAATAAGATCTTAACCCTGGCTCTTTTTAAAAATACTCTTTCATATCCTCATTCCAAAGAAATTAAGTCACTATCATATACAAAAATGCTTGTTATATAAACCACTTTGGCCAGGTGAGCCAAATGATCTTTTGGAGAGAAAAGAGAGTCTGAAATATTTGTTTGATGTTTGTTTTCATACTGAAAAGGAAGGTCACAGAAAGCAGGGACAAGGTCAATTTCTGTTGTTTTGTATAAATTTTCAAACTTGGTTTCCAGCACGAGGTAGAACTGGAAAAGGAATAAATGACCTGAATTCAGAGGAAAACATGTGTGCACTGCCAAGGTACATCAGATGGCCTTGTGACTGTATACCTAACTGATGACTTGAGATCAGAAACCATTTAAAGATAAGCATTTATTATTCAGTATTAAAAACATATTTTTGCTGAAAAAAACAGCGCTGTTAACTCTAGTATAAATTAGTAATCCTTTTCTTTCAGAGTTTCTCAGCATTCTGTCTGAGTGTACTAATATATATGAATGGAGAAATGGGTCTTCTGGGCACTATAAACATTCTACAAGATATAAATTTTTGCACACACATAGTGAGGGACTATGTCCCAAAAAGAAACAGACAAAGCAGAGGTCTTCTATGTAAAGAACTGTGAAGTAAAGGAATTCTATGTCACTCTGAAAATAAAAGCTAAACGTAATATGTTTTACTAAGTGCTTTACTTTTACAATTGTAAGACCATGGCAGAAGTGGACTTGTCATCCACTAGAATCCCAGTACAGTAAAATGATACTTGAACAAAATTTCCTTAGTTATATAAAAACCCACACAGTGCAAATTGTTTTAGTGTCTAGAAGCCCTCATCTCATATATGACAGTATGTACTATATAATCTCTGTTATCCATGAGCTGCTTAAATGAGGTATAGATTGTAAGAGCAGAAAAAGCTCTTCTGGCTCCAGGGAGGGACAGGTTAAGTTTAGGCAGTCTTATTAATTTAGACATAGTCCTTCACAGAAGAGGCTACATTTTTCCACGACCAGAAATCCAAAAGTATTTTATATGGTATTGTGCAGCATAAAGCTGAATCTTAGCAAGTCCTATTAGGTTTAAGCTAGCAGCTTGAGCATTTCTGACTCATGCTACCAGGGCTAGAAATGCTGTGGAGGGTGTGGGAACACCCCTGTGTCATTCCATCTGAAGACTATTTGGATTTAGCATGGATTTATCTGTATGCCACAGTTATCGCTACATTACCTTTTAATATTCCAAGTGTCAGGACATTAGTTTGGATATCTGGAACTACGCACAGATATCTGGGGCTGCACCTGAGCTAAGAATCCCACTTCAGACCAAGGAGAAGTTGGAAGGATGTGCTGCTGTTTCCTTTATAATAATTTTCTGAAATGTAGATGTGGGAAGGGAATTACGAGATTATGAGAAGGGGAGTCTGGATCTTTTTTCTTGCTGCTCAACATAGAATAAGACAAACTATAAGGCACAAATCTATGCTATATCTCTTAAGTACAATAGGTATATGTTGACATTGGCTTTAGTGGTTTACATGATCCAGAGATATATGAGGATTTTTGGGTTCTGCTGTGCTGAAGTATAATCTGGATCCTAAACCTCTGTTAATATAAATGGATAAGAAAAGTTGCAAAAAGACTTTTGATAGAATCCATCATCATAAACTTGTGAAACTTACAGGATTCAGCAATAAACACTTCTTATCAGTCCTTAGTAGATGAACCCTAGCTTTCACTAAGGTCTTGTGATTTCTGCCTGATGCAGAACCACCTGCTTATGCCTCTGGTAACCAGTAACTCTTCCTCTGTTTGCCTCTAACATCCTGCTATTCACAGCTAAGTGAGGGGCTGGAGGGTGGATTTTTTAAGAGCAAAATATTACATTATTAAAATTCAAATCAAAGCAAGCTTTATTTCTGTTTATTAACTTTTATGTAATGGCTTGGTATGGGGTATATCACTTGCCTTACCCAAAACCTGAGATTCCTTGGTGGAAAAAGTGGTTGGAATTTTATTTTCTAAGTTTTTTTTTTGTGGAAAAAAAATCTGTTTAATGACGTTTAAAAAAATTTAAAAAGCAAGTACATCTACTAATTTACTGTCAGAAGTATTGAAGCCACATTAGAGTTAAAATGTTTTAACCAAGAAGGGAAAAGTAAGCAAGACTTTGAATGATTGCATAATATTGATTGTAAGTGTACGCTCTGTAAGGTCACCAGTGCATTAACAATCAAGTAATGGCTGCTGTACCCTGGGTACCTGTGCAAAATTTTTTTTCCAGTTGTTTATCTCACATCTGGTTAGTTTGCCAGAGGCTAGTAAACAGATAAGCATAATTAGGGCTTCCATAATGGAGTCTGCTAATAAGCAGTACTAGGATGGGTCTGTAAAGAAGTAAAGAATGATCGTAATTCTGCTTAGCTTTTCTCTGGGCTGTCTCTGCAGTCAATTTCTAACCAAAACCATAGGTATCTCAATAGATCAATATATTGCTTTTAGATTTAGGTAGACCAATAATCATATAGAATATGGAAATGAGCATGCTGGGATCATATCATTGGCAGTCCAATTCTCATAAAGATCAATAACTACCTTTATGTAGACTTCTCAAATATGTGCCTAAGGACTCAGAAAAGTCAACCTCCATGTGCCAGATGCAAATGCTTAGCAGAGTCCTATACTTCATAAGTTGGGTGTCCTCCCACCTCCTGGAATCCGTAGTGAGACCCTCAGAATATGAATGGTAGTGACCATTAGGCTGAGCAGGAAAACAGCAATTATGAATATTCCAAAGAAAAAATCACAGCTTGGGTAATCAACTACCAAAAACTTACAGGCCAGAAAGGTCAATAACATTTTCTTGTGGCCTGTGGTGTTGCCTAAAATCAGAAGAAGAACTTTCCAAACAATATAGGAACTGATAACATAAAGAGCTGTCTTTTAATGAAAGCTTTCAGGGGCACAGATAACCCCTTTGCGCATGCACAGCACAGAATTGTCACAATTTTTATAAGTTTAACTAATTATTATATCTAGCAGGTACATCCAATAGGAGACTAGTTGCCCTGGTAATCCACCCTTGGGCCTGCCCCTGGAATCCCTCCAAGGTTTCTTAGCCCTGTATCTTGTTATGTCTCCCAGGTGCTGGTGCAAAACAGGATGTCCTTGTTAGAAATTCTTTTCCTTGAAAATAAGACTAAACAGAATATGTGAGAAAGGGAACTACTGTTCTAAAGTGAGAAAGTGATAGAAAATATACAGCTATATATTAAAAATCTAGAAAGCTACAAATATGTAAAAAAGCTAAAAATCTTTAGGCATCAGTGTTGCCTATAGGATAGAGAACTGAGCAGCAAAAAAGTTAGTAGAGTTAAGCTTTTGCAGAAACTGACTGCACATCTGCTTTGAGGTAATTTCAGGCAGAAAAGCATTGGTTTTGTCCAGTAGTAAATTGCCTTGAATTGCTCTGCAGGGAAGAATAGGCCAATTTAAAATTTGCATGAGTTGTTTCCGTCTGGACATAAATTCCCTATTTTCTCAAGCCCTCTTTCAGTATTCTCAGATGGTAAGAGCATCTCTCCTGCAAACATATGTTAAGACATTTTGGGTTCTTTCATCACTAATCCATAAAAATATCCTCACGTTCCATCTGGAAAATAATTCACATTCCTTTTCTATTTAAAGCTGAATTAGAAATCATTAGAGGAAGAGAATTTGGGAGGCTGTTGCTGCAAAAAACCCAAAAACCAAATCAATGATGGTGTAATTATTCGTAAGTATAGTTCATTATTCGGCCAGCTGCATACACAAGACATCACTGCTATTAAAAGCTGTGAAAAAAATCCTTGATTTTCCTCAACACTCGTAGCTCAAACTATTTTTGATAAATCAGTGAAATTTGCATCTCTTGTGTCTTAGGTTTTGATCTCAAAAGGAAACTTCAATTTTATTGGCACTGTAAAGTCATAGCTATGTACTGCATTAAAAATGGGTCTGTTTATTTGGCTTTATGATAGAAAAGCAATTGTATTAATCATTATAGGAAAAAAGTACTGTTTATTTATAATTGCACCTGTTCTTGCATAATAGGAAATACAGTTTGAGCCACGCTTTCCTGGAATTGTTTTCTGACTGGTACAGTTGTGCACTAAATCTGATACCCTTGCGCTGCCTTTCAAGAGATGTTTTATTTCTTCTACATTATTTATTTATTTTTAAAATGCCTGGCATGTTGCTCTTTACATTAGTATCCTAGCTATGTTTCCCGAGCTGCTTCTGAGGATGCCTTTCAGGCCTGGACAGTAGCAGCCAGTGTCTTCAAATTAGCATTCCTTGATGAAGTTGACATAACAGTCAAATGCATGTGATTGTGGGCCAAGTTGGAGGTAAAGAAAACAGTGTTCTGCAAATTATAGGGGCTGCTTGAGATGTTTTTTTTTTGGTGTTTTGCCCTCATTAGACCATTTAGCTTACTTTAAGCTAAGGTTTGCAAAAGGTTTAAGGTTTGCAAATCAGCCCTGTCATTTCCACCATTTGCAAGAACTGTACCTCTGCTGCATTGCCCTTCTTGCCCTCAGCCAGAGGGCTTCAGTTTTAAAAGCTTTCAGGAAATAGTAGAAAACTTCATGATTTATCTTTCACCAATCAAATAAAAGAAATTGCAATTCACTTTTAACCCCTTTCTAAACTCAGATCCTTTAATGCATTTACCTCCAAATGGGGAAATTGCTCGTGTCCAGGCAGACCCCAACAAATATTCTTAAAAAGAGCAGAGATTTAAATAAGCAAAGTGGTTTCTTCTGCATAAATGTTAGGAAAAACACCTCACTTTCAAGCACTTTAACAAATAAAATAAACTTTTAATGGCTCTTACAGATAGCTTAAATGCATCCAGTGAGAAAAAAGCCCAAAAAGTGAAATTTCTGACCTATGGAAAACTCTTAAAACTTGGATTTCTTTTTTTCATTTTCACTCCAAATGAAAGCAAAAATTCATATTTACAAAATTTCTTGTTGCAAGCAAATTTTGATCTGTAATTTTTGGTTATTTCAGCCTGAAAGTCTGGATCAACAGAAAAAATAATTTAGCTGGAAAATTGAGTATTTTTAGTTGTGATAAAAAATAAAAAGAAAACCTTCTTTCTTTATGTATTTTTTCTTTATGGATTTAAAGTATTTCTTCCCTCTCCATAGAATCCCACAGATTCTGTAGAAGGCTATGAGTTCATGTTGTTAACAAGAAATTATGAAAAGAATGTAATAAAACCAAACAAAAATGTGATAAAAAGGAGCACAGTGAGTGAGTACAGTGAATGCTAAAAAGACAAAATATATTTTTTAATGTTATTGCTTGAGGGGACCAAGGCTGCAATTTAGCAATCAGATGAAATAGTGTTGCAGAGGCCTGAGACTCAGACCTCACTGAGCTAATTAAATTACTGTGCAACTGAATGGAACATTTTTGTCATATCTGACAATATTAGGGGAAGGATGGCTATGAGGAAACAGCTTTGGTTGCTGTTCCAAAGGAAATCACTTTCAAGCACAAGTTCTAAGAAGCTTTAAGAATAGATGGAACTGTTAGGAATGGAGAGGGAAGATCAGGAGAGAAGTTATCTGCGCTGCAGACGTTATGAAATGGTCTAAAAGAGAAAAGTGACCTGTTAGTATGGCTCTGCAAAGAAGAGATATTGATCAGATAAGAGCTGGGCAAACAGTTTTGAAAGCTTAGAAGAGAGGCAGACTGTACAGTGCCATAGGTGTACCATTGAATATTACAGGGCCTTTGATGAGTAGGGTAAAATCCTGGCTCAAATGTTCATCATAGTGTTGGGGAGGCCACAGGAATGGGTTTTCTATTTAGGCAGGGCTTCATTCTGTGGTAGCAAGTTTTGATGTCCTTCACTTGCACAACTACTATCATACCTACTGTTCCTTTAAAACACATTAAATCAAATTTTAATAAAGAAGGCACAGAACTATTGGTGAACAGATAGATCCATGCCCTGTTGCAGAGCCAGCTTTAGGCTATGGCCATGTAAATGTGTCTGGCATGCCAACTTCAGCGATTTAAGCAAATTTTCCACCTGGTAGGAATGATCTCCCTGTCATATGGAACAATCTTCTGTCTGCTTCTCAGTGGCTTTCACATGCTTTGAAGGGAACAGATTGCTTTTCCATATCTGCAATATATCCTAGAGTTAATTGTCATTGAATAGCTGAGGAGATCAGAAACTGGTTAACTCACTATGTAGAGTGTTATTAATGCAGTATGACCTACATGAAGATGAATTATTTTTAGGAAGAAGCTTTCATTTTTGGAATTAGATATGATGATACTGTTTTTGTTATCTCTCAGCATAAATCAGTACATTTATGTATGCTGCATATCTTTCCCAGATCCTCAATAAAAGTTTGGAAATTTAAAATTAATGTTAGCTACTTTTCAGAGCTTTTATTTTATTTAAGCATATTCAGATTTAAGGCACATCAACATCTTTTAAGCTGACATTTCTTATCACTAATATCTACGGACATGCAAGTCCACATTAGATTGGGAAGTGTTTTGTGAAAGAAAATTGCCTCATGTGACATGGCCTGTCTTCTTGACAGTCTAGGTTGATGAAAAGGTTTTCCATTAAGTGGATTAAAAAAAATATTCTAAAAGCTTTGGGATAAAAAATGGCATGCAACTATTACTTCCCAAGTAGGGTACTTGAGAAATTGTGTAATTAATAGATTTTTGTGAAAAAAAAAAAAATTAAAGTATGTTCAGATTAGGTTGAAGTTAGATTTGAACATATATGGGCATTAAGTCCTGCTGGAAACGTGGCTAAAATGATATTGTTCTGGGAGAAACTTTGTTGTGAGTAAGGCTGCAAAAAGTCATAATTTTCTAACACAAAATCAAGGTGGCTTTACTAATGACAGAGTCACTGGACTGCATCCCAGTAGAGCTGAGCTCTGTTCTTGGCTGGCACACTGGCCTGATGGGTGAGTTAAGGGAAGATTCTGGACTTCAGTCAATATGACCATTAGTGATTCTATCTCTTTTGAAACAGATTTTGGGCTCTACTGATGAAAAGTGTTATTGTCACTTATCCTTATTTAATATTATATTAATATTATTCAACTCAGGTGTTTTCTTCTGAGTGAAAGCTGTTTGCTTTAGGAAGATTCACTTGTATTCTGCATGAGCTTTTCTGTTTTTTTTTCCTCTCACAGTAGCGTAGTCTAATATTTAGTTTTTTGCACATTTATAGGTTTAGGGAGAAACAATAAATACTAAATAATTAATTTGTGCTACATTAACTGTCTCTAAGAACGTGTCTGGAGTAGGTAATGTTAAACATGGCAGGACTTTATTTAGCATGTAAAGATACATCTGCTGTTAAACTGCACAAAGTGCTTGCTTAATGGACTTGAACACAGTGCCATCTTTCTTCCCTATGGTTCAGTGGAAAGCAAGATCCCTTCTGTGTGGTTTTAGTCTGTGCCTACTGGTGCTCTCCCAGGCAGCATCCAGTTCCGGAGAGAAATGACATTCTAGACATGATTGTTAATAATCACTTTGGAAGTTGCTACCATATGCTGGCAAAGATAGACTTGTGCCATTTGGGTGTGGCAAGGTGCTAATGTTTCCTGTTGGGACCAGGGATTGGTTTTCTTTATCATATTTTACTATTTCTGTTGTAGTTTTATCATAAATCAAACTGCTGAGGGGAAAACACTGAAATAATAACAATTGTAGTAGTAATAGCAGCAGGGGCATGGGTATGTGTGTTTCGTACTATCTGTTAAGAGTTTTCCAAGCATAAAATCTTAGTATCACTTCAAGCAGAGCCTGTTATATTATCATATTTATATATATTACTCAGATGAAGCCAGAGTTTCTTTCTCTGAGGGCCACACATTGACATTTTTCAAAAGCTAGACTCAGAAAAGACATATTACATACCCCAGAAAACAGCAGCTCTGATATTATTGTACCAGGTAGTGATGTCCCCGGCTACTCAAGGACAATGTCATTGTTAGGACATCCCAGATGTGCCACAGATGGGCAGTGTGTGCAGCACCTTCTGACCATGGCCCACAGGCTTTGTCTCAGCAAACTGTCTGGCTAATGTGCCTCCTTTTATTGCTGGTATTCGGACTGCTCGT
This sequence comes from Machaerirhynchus nigripectus, assembly GCA_013397975.1. Taxonomy (NCBI): domain Eukaryota; kingdom Metazoa; phylum Chordata; class Aves; order Passeriformes; family Dicruridae; genus Machaerirhynchus; species Machaerirhynchus nigripectus. The sequence continues at coordinate 2,700,592 of VZRQ01004617.1, forward strand.
CTGAACCCAATTAACACCTAACACAGCTGCTTATGTGACGTAAATGCATCATGTAACTGCATGGAACTGCTCATGCCATAATTCAGAAAACTCATATCCAAGGTTGTTCAGCTAACACAATCTGCCTAATCTGTATCTGACTCAGGCCAACAATATCATGCTTATGATCCTGAGAGATCCACGTGGATTTTTTTGCTTCTTGGGAAGAGTTTAGAACACTAAATTGCTGTTATAGACAAAGATAATTATTCTCTTCCTACCAGGAATAATATTCTTAACAGTACAACACGTTAAATGAAAAAGTAGATAAAACTGTAGAATCATAGAATGGTTTGGGTTGGAAGGAACGTAAAGATTTTGGCAGTAGGGTGCAGATAAACTGTATATTGCCTAAATTTTGAGTGTTTAAACTCTGCCTAGTTTTGCTTCTCCTTCGCAGTGCCACTGGGGCTGTATGATCAACAGGGCAGATGTTGTCTGAAAAGATATGAATGAGGAGTGTTATCTGAACCTCTTACACAAGGATAAATTCAAGAATTTTCTAATCTGCTGCTATAATGCCTTTTCCTGGTCTTAAAAATTAAGAGCCAGACATGGTTAAGGGAAAAAGGATTTTACCTTGGTATTTAATAAGGATTCTTACGGTGCACCACTTCGCCAAGGTGGAATGCACCGAAATGCATACATATATGTGATAGATCGCATATACAATTTATAGACCTTGAAAATTAGCGTATCTAACAAAGATTCCCTAATGAGGGGCTTGAATGAATAGCATGGTATCCCCCCATCCCAAGGAATTCCCCCCTGGATGGGCCTAATCTTAGTTTACAGGATGTGTTCTAGAGAGGACCTTGGTTTCTCAGAATAGCATAGGGTTTTCCAGCCTCCAACTGCGAGGCCTCCAGAATGTTTGGTCTCCTGGTTTAACAGAATACTAGGACTATGCTAAATTATTGGACTTAAGGAATTACAAGTATGCATGCTAAGAGCACTGAGGATACATAAAAGGTATATAAAAGGTATATAAAAGGTATATAAAAGGTATATAAAGGAAAGGCAAAAATCATCATGGCATCAGCTAGGGAAACCATAATCCCATCTAGAGAGCATCTCTCTAAAGAATTTATTTTTAAATAAGGGGCATATCTTAAGGGTGTATTGCCTTTAAATATCAGGGAATTTTGCAGCATGAACCTTAGCCATTTGTCTGTAATCTCTTGAGTACTGTCTCCTGCTGGGCTGGTGAGCAGTGGCTCAGCAGCAGCATCAGAAAAGGCTGGAACTACTGTGGATTCCCAGTAAATTCAATGTGCCAGAATGCATTAAACTGTGTACTGATCTCTGCTCTTCAGGCTCAGTCAATGGCTGTCACTCTGTGGAGAAGCTGACAATTTGTTAGGAAAACACCTGTCCTGGGATTTGGCCCTTTTGTATCAATGAAAATGTGTTGAAATCTCTACAAAATTATCCAAATCCTCAAATTATACCTGGACAAAATTTTAGCTGGGAGAAAGTTAATGTGTCAGAGAAATAGAAATTCAAACACATTTTGCCTCCATCCACTTTCCAGACTGAACCTGGAATCTCTCATCACAACATAAGAACAAACGAAACCTCGTTAAAATGCAAGTCTACTTTGGATGTAACCAGAGGGAAGATGATTATTAGAATGATGGCTCAGCTCAGGAGAAATCTTCATGAATTTGTTTTTTTTCTAATGTAAGCACAAGCTGTACCTCAGAAATGTTTGTTTGACTTTATGAAAACAACAAAGAATTTGCCATTACCTTAGGCAGGGAATTTCATCTTGGATTACATAATACTTAGGAGTACCCAGATGAATAATACCCCAAATAACTATTGCAGCAATTTCTGCATCTTTGAAGTAGCATGATTTAGCTCCATGTTGGATGAAGGTTATTAAACTGGTGAGGAATTGCTGATGGTAGAAATACATCTAATGACTGATTTGATTTCTTTGATTTTTTAAGTTGCATCATATTTTTCTGAATGAGACACAAAAACCCTACAAGAACTTTTACATCAGTATTTCACATGAAAGTCTTCCTTGCAAACTGAAACCAGTTTACTGCAGTCAGAGGATATTATTTCCTTGTGGTTTTGTTTTTTTGCTTTTTTTTTAGCTTTTGGCCACACAGTGCATTTCTCCTTTCCCTAATGAGTCTTTAATGTGATACTGTTGCTAGCAAAGTAGAGAGTTCTGGTTTCACACAGAATATGTGCTGAAATTTCAAATTATCTTGTTAGAAATGTGCCTTTAAAGATAATATCAAATAGTTCTAGGATTGAGAAGAAATTATATCCAAAGAGAAATTCAAATAAAAATACTTCACATTTACATGTCCTGAATGTGTGTAATACATTTTGTATTACAAAATAGATGGGACCAGATCTCTGGATAGTACCCCTATTATACCAGTGCTGTCGGATTCCCATTACGAATCATAATTTCAGGCTCAAGGAGATCAGAAGGATTTGAACAACACACAGGAAAAAAATCCTAGAATAGTCATAATGCTGCCACTAAACATTGTATCCCAATATATCCTCAATTTTGCATAACCTGCATTTCTGTGGTTTGTCTGGCAGTTTAATTTTTAATCTATGGATTTTAAAATCTCACTTGTAATTTGGAAAGAATGAGAAATTTTTTGGATGTTCAGTTTTGACATGCTGATTTTATTCTCACAATTAATAAGAAGAATAAATGAAAGACAGCATTGTAGGTATAAAATGTAATGATCTATTTTAACAGCAAAGGCTTCAGCTGTGCCTAATAACAGGAATGATATCACAAGGCAGTATCTGTTGCAGAATCTGAAGTTTCAGCAACACATCACATGCAAAGAGTGCTTATATTAGCATCCAAGGCAACATCTAAATTCTTTGATGTCTAGTCACTATCAAACAGTTAATTTTTCTAACGTCTAAAAACTGTTTCTAACGTCCCAGGAAAGGATAATTTTAGAGAAGTTTGAGACTTCGTTAATTTGAATTGTATGGGGTGTGTTTTTCTTTGTCTGGTGTTTTTGCATGTACAGATTGCATGCAAGACTGGAGATAATTCTGGAGGAAGAAAATAGGCAGCTGAAACTGTCATCACTGACAGACAAAATGGAAAAAAGTGGAGTTTTAGAATCACATCCCTGAAATAGTTAAAGAGGACTAACTCCTCCAAGAGTGTGTGTTTGATGATCAAGATAAATAAGGGAGGAGAGCCAATGAAGAGTTAATTTGCATTAACCTAAATTAGAAGACTTTGGAGATAAATTTTAAAGGATTCTAGGAAAAAAACCTGAAAGATCAAAGATAGAAGATAAGGATGTTATCATACTGTAATATTATAATACCTGCATACAAATTGTAGCACTTATATGTTAAAAACAAAATTGCATTCATCTTTACACTGCAATAAATTTGATAAAGAAAACAAATTCCAAAGTAATATCAAGTATCCTAAAAAATATGAGTAACCTCCTTGTTAGTAGTTAGTTGGCCCAGAATGAGATTATTGGAGAAAATTCATTATTTCTTAGGAGGCAGGCTCTGAAAATCAATCTTTCTTCTCTGTATGCGCATCCAAGTTTTTCACTGCAACGTGGTTTCCTTCTGCAAAGCAAAGCAGAATGGAAAAAAGTGCTGTTTTTCTCCAGGGGGTCTCTGTGAATAAATAACTCTCCTTAGATAATTTATGAATGTAAAAGCTTTCATTGCAAACAAATTCACAGACTTTTCCATGCAATATTGCTTGAATAAGATCTCTTTTTCAAACACTTAAATTCAAACTTGCTTTCTGGCTTTTCTGTATTCAGTGTAAGTGGCACTGTAAAAATTGCCAGGAATTTCCAAGATCATTTTTACTTTGGCTGTGACAACAACTTATACGTACAGACAATTCAGAACTCTCAAGAACTATGGAAATTACTTGCACTGTTGATTAAAATTATTTGAAAGCATTAGAATTTAGGAGTTGGCCAGACATCAATTGTTTGCTCTTCTCATGCAGCTTCATCACTCCTGTGACTCAAAAATATCAGATAAAATAAATGTGCTGAGGAAGAAGGTGGAGGGAAATCATATTGTTCAAAAGCCAGCCAGAAGAGGAAGATTTGTTAGAGCATGCAAAAGCATCCACATTCCTGTCTGCTTGGCATGAGCAATGGGTAGGAGAAGCCTGATGGTACAACGTAGTGTCATAGAGCTGCCAGTCAGAGCTGTGGAAAGATGAAAAAGTGGAGGGGGATGTGAGGTAAGGGAAATCATCTGGGATAGGATGAGGACAGTATGAGTGTTGCAATGAGCTTTGCTACCAGATGCTGGCTGGGAAATCTGATGCCAAACATGTGAGTTGTGCCTGAGAGGATTCAGGGGGAAGAACACTTCTGATAATGCCTGAATGGTGTCCTGGTCAATGCTCTAATCAGATGTTTCTAAGAGAAGGCAATATGAGGACTTTTGACATTTTCACATCTTATAGGTGATTACAGCTTATTTCAAAAGGTGAAAAAGAACAGAGTAACTGAACATGTTGGTGTAGTCTTTGCACTGTTGACTGGAGCAGATGGCAGAAGTGCTATGCTACAGAGATAACAGAAAAAAAGAAAGAACTGGTACCTCTTGTGAAACAGCAGACATGTTATGTTCCTTGCATCTGGTCCTATGCCCATCACATTGCATTGTGAATATTTTTGCCAAAATCAATTCCACTTTGAATTTTCATTTAAATGTGGTGGTTTCAGTGATTGCTTGAAAAGCTGTCTCACATTAAAAATACAGTCTCTGGTCAAGTCCAGAGAAAAATGTGCCTGAGAGCAACTCAGCAGCAATGAGGAAAAGAGGGAATGTTAGGAGCTGGTATTTAACTCCTGGCCTGAATAAAACAGTTCGGAAAAAGAAGCTTAAGTTAATGCAATCATTTACTCTAGGCTGGGATTTTCCTAGATTTTGTCAGATAATTTCAGCAGTCTCAGATTTGCCTAGTGCAGATGGAAGGAGTTTTGAAATAATTTCCTACTTTTCTGTAATTTTTATGATCAAGCTACACTTCTGATGAAAATGGATGTGACAAAGGGACATGAGAAGCCTACCCCTATTCAAAAGATGGGAGTCAAGGTCCTAACTTCTCTTGCTCCAGTAGAAAGAAGTACCTTGCAGTGATATGCATCCAAAAATAATTTAATTCACAAATTATATGACTTGTTCTCACCTTTAGTAAGTAGCAGATAGTTCTAGTTCTAGAATCTTCTGAACTGTTTATCTTATTTCATCAGGTTCCAAACATCTATGTAGATTTGGGTAATTGTCAGATAAACTTCCATATTTTTATGTGCTTACTCAAACCTCTCGTTGAACTTTATTCCTTTTCTTTTGTAACTGTACATTGACATCTATACTAAAAATTAAAAAGAAGTTCTGAAAATTTACTTGCTCTTTTCCCATCATTCAAAGTGACAGTATAGTTGGGATGTGACTCACGAGTTACCTGCTGAAAAATCATTTACATTCTCATCTGTGCATTACACCACTGGGAAAAAATAGGTGATGATCCTAAGTGGATCTGACACCAAACGCTCATGTTGCAGATAACAATTTTCAGCAGTTAGACTCCTATGACTCCATCTTTTCTTCTGCCCCTCACTTGCTAATGTCAACTATAACATTTTTAGAATACCCTGGGAAGAGTGGCTCCATTTTGAGCAGTAAAGATTGTAAAAAAATGTGCCTGAAGAAAAAATGTTTATAAAAAACCTTGGAAGACTTTGTGAAAGTATCAGGGATCAGTGCTGTTTGTTATCATGTACAAATGGTAATATTTACATTGCTTAACCTATATGCAGCTTTTTAATGTAAGGTTGAATACTGCTTTAATATAAGCAGTATTCACAAGGTATACGTGAGACAAGAAAGAAATTCTGAATGCAAAAAATCCTTGACCTCAGTTATCTGTGACTCATTTGATGTTTTCTAAAAGAAATTTAATCTTGAATTCAGATAACTGTTTTGGAAATAAGGGTTATATAGCTTATAAAAAAAGAAAGCAAACTGCAGTATTAAATTTCTCACCCTACCACTTCATGTACTGTAATGCAATGTAAAACACCTCCCTCCATTCCCTCTCTAGACTTTATTTATGGAACACTGAGAGTAAAATGCATCCTTAGAAGTTCATGAGGTTGGGTGTTTAATGAATTGGAAATTAAGTTTTTCCACGTTGTTTCTGAAGGAACACAACGGAATTTTAAACTTTTTTTCTACATTAAATGTAAAATGGCATTCTGTAGTCCAACCAGAAATGGTGACTTATTACCTGTTCCATTTCCTGTGATTACCATAGAGTATTAATAATTGGCTGCATGGACATATTTAAACCCATGGCAGCATCTTCTATATGCTCTTTACAAGTGTTATTTCAGTCTCATTGTGTGTAGCATTTATGCTTCAGAACTTTGTGACCAAGAAATTCTTCCCTATTGAGGCTTAAGACCCTATTCAAAGAAACAGTAAGAGGATGAAAATATTGTACAAGAATAGAATGGATTTTTAGAAAAATCCAAGTTGGTCTTCTCCATATAGTGAACACCCAGGCTACTCTTACATAGTCCTTGGCAAATTATATCCAAATGAATTCTAGGATGCTGTTGTTTTTCCATTACACTAATCATGAAATTGTTTCTTTTTATATTTGTTCTGGAAAAACTGTCCTCTAAAGACCAGTCCTCTAAAGTAAGAATCAAAATCTTAATCTCATTGGTTTTATATTTCATGGGAAATTTTTTTTTTTTGGGGGGGGGGAATTTTGGAGGGTAAAAGTTTTTTGTCTTGTCTCCTCAAATCTTTCACAGACCCTTATAAAGCAGTGGTTTAGGATATATGCACTTTCTGCTGACAACTTTACCAGTCTGTCAAAATTCTACACCACATTTTTAATAGCAGGATGAAAATGCACTTCTGATTTAGCTAGGAATTAACCATGCACTTGGAATTAAACCAAACACTTCAGTCGTTTAAGACTAACATGTTCAGTTTGATTACAGTAAGAGAATGAGAGATCTGAATCATATCTGTCTCTCCTGCATGATGACATAAATCTGCTCAAATGGTGAGGTACCCTTACTAAAAGATAGGGTTAATGATAATAACATTAGATCTCAGTAATGTTTTCATGTCCTTGTATCTGATGACCAGAACAGGTTTCCACTGAATGACTTCTCAACAGATTCATCACGTAGCAGAGCTTAAGTTCTGTGAGTGACAGAAAACAGCCTTTTGAAATGTACTAACTTACTTATCTTTCCTGTAACATTACTATAATAAACAACATAAATACATGGACGAGGTCCTTTATGTCTTAACATGTGAAATCATTATTGCCCTGCAGTATAAACCAAGCTGTTTGCTTTTTTGGTTTTTGTTAAAATTTGTCAAATGTGTCAAAACCTAAAAATGCACAAACTCGCACTACTTTCACTATGACATTACTGTGTGCAAGTGTGCTTTTGATAAGAATTTTCCTTTATTTTGTTTTAAGATTTCTTCTCTGGCTCCTTTTTGCTCTTTGGTATATCAAAAATATTATATCCAAACTCTGAATCATAGAAAGTTTGCAAAAAATTCATAAAATACCTATTTTGTTTCTTTTAGTTCTGTCAGTGGAGGGCACATGGAGGATAAACTTCAAAGAAAAATGAATTTTCAGTGTTTAGACAGATTTTAAAATTCAGTTAACTTATTGAATATTTCAAAATAAGAAAAGGAAAAATTAAAGATAAAATAAATAAACATTTAGATTTTTACATCATTGAGCAGATAAAATAATAAAATTTATCATTTATGAATTATGCACAACAAATGCCTTCAACATATCACAGAATAACATGAAGCCTCTGAAAAACAGCTTTACAACAACAGAATTTATCACTTGTCTGGATTTAATATAAGGATTGTATCTTTGTCATTAGCTAATGAATAATTTTTGTACATGTTAATAACAAATTTTTGCTAAAAAAATAATTGTATGGGCCCCAAACCTGTTCATTAGAGTTAATATGAGTTATCTGCTGAAACAGTAAAAATAATGGAAAGGACTGGAATCTGGGAGGAACTTCAGTACCATCTGTTGCATTAAGTCTTTCATTGAAGTGCATTAAAAAAAAGTAGTAAAAATTTATAAACCTGAGCAGTTTATCATGACATCAAGAAATTACTAATTGAAACCAAGGAAGACATAGCACGCAACACTTTTTCTTTTAAGAGGAAAATATTAACATTTATTTTCCTTCCAGAGTCTGAAAGAAGACGAGATCTCAGAAATGGCTTTCCATGCTGCTGTGAACCACAGACAAAACAAATTATTCAAATATCAATAGGAAAAGTTGGGGATTTGGTTTTCATTCTTTGAATTTTCTAAAATTCAAAGGAAAGGTGCCCTATACACAGGCTTATAGAATTAATTCAAGTCTTAATGTGTTTAAGTGTGTTATTAAATGAATTCTCTTTTATATTATCTCAATTACCTTAAAATTTCATTCACCAGATTTAAAATACAGGGAAAAATTTGCAGGTATCTTTTTCCTTACCTTCATCCAATGAGGGAAAAAAATTTCCCTCATTCCCTCATTTTAAGAGGTAACATTATTAAGAAATTCAAATTAATTTAACCTCAGAACACACTTTACGATCTACAGAGAAAAGGAGAAATGAAAGAGCAGAATTTTAGAATTTAGGTGATGTTTTCTATCATTAGTAATTAATTTAATTAATATTCAATTTAGACAGTGCATTTGTCTAAGAACTTGATTATTCACACAATTTGGTTGTGTGGTATTTACAGTGGTTTGAAGAGGTGTTGGCAAGTGCTATGAGAAGATAATCCATGGAGAGTTGTACATAAGAAGAATATGGTTTCAGAATGTGGTTTCAGGCAACTGAGCTTCAAATTTTGGAGACTGTTATAATATTCAGGAAAGTGTTGTAAAATGTTTACAGTGTTTTTATACTCTTCCCTGCATTTCCACTTCTGACAGTGTCAGAGGATGAGCTATGTGGTAAAGATGGAAAAAAAAGCCCTCACATTTTAATTCCTCTTTTCAATCCAGTCTTAACTCTAACACTGTTCTTCCTCCCCCACATTTTATATGTGTAGCAAGATGATGATAGAGAATTCTTGCTTTACATTGGTTGCAGTCTGAATTGTACCTTTCTAATTATAATGATCTTTCCTGAATTTAGGTCGGTTTTGCCTCTGCACAAGTTAAAAAAAAAAAAAAAAAAAAA
>VZRQ01004617.1:2709944-2826808 GCA_013397975.1 Machaerirhynchus nigripectus
AAAAAAAAAAAAAGGGTGTTGCAAGCTCTAAAAGTTTTACCTAACCAGAAAAGGCAAGCTCTCAGCACACACTCAGCGATCACATTCAGGTATCTTGTCCAGCAGTAGCATAGTTGCAAAGGATGGTTGGCCGTTGGTTCAACTGGGTGTGGCATTTTGAAATACATTTCACAGAAGACACCTAGAGACAAACTCCTCACTTTGATGATTTAAAAAAAGTAGACTGAGCAAAATTTGCAGTTTATTCTTAACTCAGAACTGCATGAATATTATGAGATAATTCTGTACTCTTTTTTATCACTTCTGTGCATCTCCATCACTTTGGAGTTTTTTCTGGTATTGAAGAACTGAAGTTGTTCTAAAAAATTGTGTATATTATATAATGTTATATAGATGTATAAAGTATTATGTAATATAGATATATTAAGTACTGAGGTTACTGTATTATGACAGCATGTCTGCATTTTCTCAGTGTCTCTTGTAACTTTATTCTAGGTCTGCCAGCCATGAATAGGAAAAGCTGTGCTATGGATGTATGCTTGGATTTATAGCCAAAAGGTGAATTGATTACAAGTCTCTGACACCTTTGTCAGATGTGCTATAATGAAAATTCTTTCAAGGACAATGATTAGCAGGAACACCCAAGATTTGCTGCTCAGTTCATTTCTTCACTTTGAAATCATGAGTTAAGAGATTTCTCCCTCTCAATACCAGAGGATGAACTACATATAGGGTCAGCGTCCCTTTAATGGCTGGCCCTGTTTACAACCTGTGAGGCAGAAACAGAGACTTGGTAATTTTCAAGTGCAGGGGGGAATTGATGTGGGGATAGAGGTGAGTTGTCCTACTTAGACAGGGTTAGACTTGAATTATATAAGATATTAAAATCTCACTTTCCTCCAACTCCCACAGTAGAGATAAACAGCAAATTCACTCAAATTGATCAGCATTCTGGAATAATCAATTCTTTGATATGTTAGAAGTAAAAGACTTCACTTTTGCATTGTGTATTTTTAGTGGGAATACACACACACACTCACACACACACACACACGCACACGCACACATACACATCAATAAAGGTTCCTTGCTGCTTTTGCCTTTAGATTTTAGGTACCATTTAGGAACATTATATAAATATATAAATTCAGTGACAAAATCTCACCGACTCATTTCCTGAAGGAATGAAGTAATTAAATCTCTTCATCTTAGACTGTGATGTTGGTCCTGTTCATTACTTTTTGACCTAAAATTTGAAGTGGGACTTGCTCCTCTTACATCGTAATGATAAAAAACAGGTGTAAAAATTTGAGGAGTATGGGCATTTCATAAAAATTAATGATTCTTTAAACAAGGAAAATAATAAGCCTTTCTGTCTTGATGCATGGTGGAATGAGTATAGGGAGAGAGACAAAGGCTGGAAAGGCAAGAGAAGGACATGATTGCTCTCTGGAATGGTTTTAAAGCTTGTACAAATCAAAAGCAATGTATAGCAGAATCACATTGGACATTACAACCAAGTGCTTTAGGATTATATTTCCATAAAGCGCATAGGAGGATTTTCTTGATTTAGAGATCCATACCAAGCTTGAGAATAAATGCCTACTCTATCTTACCTGCACAGCCTGAATTTACTTAGGAGCTTAGTAACCAAGCCACTTCATGATATTTGGAAACATCATGGCAGTCAAGTGAAGTCCCAGGAGTCTGGAAAAAGGGAAACTTTGTATCCATCTTTCAAAGGGTAGAATGGAGGACCCTAGGAACTACTGACCTGTCAGCCTCACCTCTGTGCCTGGGAAGATCATGCAACAGATCCTCTTTAGAATCTCTGCTGGGGAATATGGAGGGCAGGGAGCTGATTTGAGACAGCCAGCCTGGCTTCACCATGGGAAGGTTGAATGAGGCACTTCATGAAGAGGTTTTATCATTCTTTCTCCAACTTATATTGCCAGGAAAAGCAAATAGCTGTTTTAGTTTGCAAGCAAGAGGCAAGCTTTTTCCCTTAAATGAAGAACTACAGAGCTGAAACAAAATTCTGTACTGTAAATTGACTTCCACAAAGGAAGATGACTGATTCATACTTATCAGAGCTTTCCACTTATCTTTTTGAGCGTATGAGCTGTCATTTATATTCAGGCTTAATTTGATTCGTTGTTCAGTATACAATCTTCTAATGGAAGACTCCATGATACACAACTGTGTGGGATGGCTGCAGATGTAGGTTGAGCTTTGCTTATACGTTATTTACTTGCCATTTTCCTGTTAAAATATGCTGTTTTCTGCTGCTTCTACTGTTACCAAAAAGAACACGTTTGGATTAAATTTTCCCATATATGGCATTCGCTGCATTAAGAACTTACCTTGAAATACTCCATTTTAAATAGTTCTTCTTTGACATGAAGAAGAGCAAAGGGGATGAGGGAACACATTTTGGTTCTCTCTATTAAAAATAAGAAAAACCATGAAGTCTGGTAATGACTAAATATCTTACTCAAGGTTTGCCAGAGTCCGGAGCTTTAGTTTTTGCTGTCCTTGTCCTGAAAGCTGAAGTGTGGTCAGTAACAATTTATTTGCAGCCATATCCTGCCCTCTGAATCAGAAGGCTACATCCAGTGTGCAGGTCACAGTACAGTTTATGCAAAAATACATGCAGGTGAAACTGAGCAAGAATTTCCATTCAAATAATATTTCTGACTGCTGTGAACAGTCTCTTGCAAGGTACCACATCAAACACCTTTTTCCTGTGCTAGCCATTTCCCACCTCATATCCAGGCACTGAGGAGAAAGATTCAGTTGACCTTAATTCTACTGTTTCTTTCTTTACAAGTGCTTGAACATTCTTAAAGAATTTTTCTTTTTTTGGGTGCTGCTGTGAGTTGTATATAATTCGCTCTACAGCCAGTACCAATTTGTAAGATGTCCTGAAGACAAGATAACTCCCAGTGACGAGTAAGTGTACACATCATGATATGTTTGACTGGAACTGTAACACAATTTGCTACAATTTTTTAAAGTTGTAAGAAAGTTGACTACACAAAAATGTACAAAATTACATACATAAAATCACAGCATATGTACTCACACAAACACAGAGATAGACTAGCAGCTGTAAATTATTTAGATGCACTGAAGAAATCTAAACAATATGCTGACAAAAAAGAAAAAAACCAAACCCAGGTAACTCAGCCACAAACATTATTGAAATATTTTTCCTCTAGGTTTGGTAAGAAAAGCACCAATAATTTTTAAAAGGCCGTTAACTTTAAATTGCTTTCACCTTCAGGCAAGGATTTTAGCTTTTTTTTTTTTTTTCCCCCCCAGTATTATTATTTAAAACTGGCAATGTTTCTGGACAAAAATACAGATGTAAAAATTATTAAAAATATTACTTCCTCAGAGAGGTCAATATAAAACACTACCAGGGTTATTCATCTTGAGTGATATTTTACACTTATGAAGAGTGCCAGTGATAAGAAATATATTTTCTTTTTAGCTATTAAAGTATAACATATCTATTATAGGCCCCAGAGGAGTTGTGCACACGGACAACTGGGAACAGCCTTGTTTTGCTTTACCTAGACTTGAAACTGGGATGGACAAATTCAAGCTTTGATCTGCCAACGGTGTTACTGTGGAGCTGCTCCTGAGCTAATACAGTAGAAAAAAAAACAGTCTATGTTAGTTTATATTTGGTGATAGGTTAATATGGTTATATGCAGGGAGCTGACATATGACAGAAGGAACACTTGTACCCTGAACTGATCCATGGTGTCATGGAGTTCCCCCATTATTTCTGCTATGAGGTGTTTAAATGTTGCAAGTTACAATGTTTAATATGCATAGTATGTTAAAATATATGCTATATAGTTTTTATAGTTTTTGCCACTAGTTAAATGTTAGATAATCTTGGCCAGAATAAAAATGAACCAGTGGTATTTGTAGCAGGTGAGGAGGAAGAGAATCTATGCTGTTTAACTTTAGGCTTCTGGTTTGCTTGCCTGACAGAGGAATTCAAAATATGCAGAGAATCCAAGGTGCATTACAAGGCACTAAGGGAAAAGGTTCATAGTATAGGTATTGTCCATGAGATTTTTCCCTGTTCTTTGAGCCCGTGTGAAGCTTTTGTGCAGTGATTGGTGTTGGATTCTTCATAGCACTCTCAGGTCATTTCCAACAAGCTCAGGTGTTGTCAGAATTTCTCAGCCCATACAGAAATTTGATGCTTTGGAATGTTGCAGCAGCTGAGCCAGCAGCTGTGATGGCCGAGGGGCCAAAGGGCCCAGGTACAGAAGAAGCCCGCTGGTGGGCCAACTCCAAAGTGTAAGATCACCCCTAAAGTCAGGACGAGAAAAGCTTCTCCCATCAGGCTTCGTGAGTCTATGTAGATTAGGTCTGTTTGATTGGCCAGTGGACCACATGCCCCTCTTATCCCTTAAAGGGTTGTAATCCAGCCCCCACTCTGCCCCTTCTTTCCTCCCACTGGTTGTTGTTGTGCTGCCCCACCTCCCTTTTGTACCCCTTTAGAAGTGTGCCATGGGCGAACGCGCGTCTCTTTGTCTCTGGGCGCGTGTGTTGTGGTTTGCAAATAAACCCTTCGGAATTCTATATGAAGAGCCACCTCCTGACTCTTTGCCTCTGGTGACACCTGAGCTACCCAGCTTGGTGTGAGCATGTGCTGTGTGCTTCCACCGCACGGGTGAGAGAGCCGGCCTGCGAGTGTGCCAGGTAGCACCACCAGAGCGATCCCTTGCTAGGGAAAGCTTCAGGAATAACGCAGCAGCCTCCCCCGCTGAACGCCCACACGGCGATATTGGAAGTGTGTTTCAGGAAATAAGTAGATACAATACTCACATTAATGTGTTCTCAAAGAATTTTGTTGCCTTCCCTCTGTGTCCAGGGAATGAGATTACTCTGTTCATTCACACAGAGTAAAGCAGTAGTACACAAAGGTCATTTGGGAGCTCTACAGGTGCCATTCAACGTGTGGGAGGCTATGACAGTATATCCCTGGATTTACTGCAGATGATGGATACAGAACAGGACACTCTTAAATACCATGTGAAAGATTACCTGTTTTTTGTTTTTTTTTTTTTTTTTTTTTTTTTTTCATTTGTTTTATTTACATTTTACAAAAGATTGTAGATTTGATGCAGCACCAGAGAAGCTGCAGCAATTTTTGTGCTTATGTTTATTGTACTTGGTTGATTTTCCTTAGTCACGTGTTTGTATTTCAAATTCTATTGAGTGCCTACACTTACATTCTGACACACTATTTTTCTTCTGACACACTATTTTTAGTAGCACATTGACTCTACAATTCATTTATTCACCTCATGCACATATGGAAACAAATTCACAGAGTAATCAGACTTTGAAAGCTTATTCCTACTGTATGTCAATACTTTGAGCTTATCATATTTTAAATGGCGCATTTTGGACTGTATTGTGTATTTCATTGTGATATAGTTTTGATATGAGTTTTCCTTTTTTCTAACACATCACTTTTCTTTCTGTGGTGTGTTAGATACCACCATACCAGGGATCTTTAAAAACTTGCTGAGGAATAGTATTTTATAGGTATATTTATATTTACTATACAGGTGTCCAGAGCTCTACTGAGAATTTTTCTTGGAAACTTAAACAGAAAAAGCCTAAAACCTCACTAATAATTTGTACATCAAGAAAAGACTACTTAAACTACTTGCTTACTCTTAAAAAGTGTGTTTGCATATTTTTTCTTTGCTTGTTTTTATGTATTGTAAAGTATCTCTGTTTGTAACTCAGAGAGAGGGAAATTCATTTCACAAAATAAAAGGTAAAAATATCTGAGCTTTTTATTTAGTCAGCAGATGGAAATAGGCATTTTTATCATAATGTCTAAGAGAGGATAGATGAGAAAATAGGTCTAGGAAACATTTTCTTTTAGTTAGACTAGAAAATAAATTTTTCTTTGAGTTCATTGTAGTTTTGATTATTTTCTTCAAATTTTTATAAATATAAGTTGAAATGTGTTTCAGGACAAAAATTTAAAAAAATATTTATATAGAAACCATTTAGATAACAATTCAATTAATCTGAGAAGATTTCATAAACCTTTTTGGTTGGCCCCTGACTTCAGTTTTTTATTTGGATAAGCAATTTGTCTTCTGCTAATGTGCTCTTGTTGGTTCTGTGAAATTCAGTCCAGAAAGTGAAGGCCAGTGCAGAATAGTTATAAAGATCATTACACTGGGATGCCATATGTTGTCATATGACATTGAGCTGCTGTGCATCTGTACAATTCTTCTCTCTTCAAACCTGATCTGAATCTGTTCTGGGGAATGCATAACAATATTATAGTCTAAAATCTGGCATATTTTTTAGAAACCACAGCCAAATATGCTGCCATTCAGCTTCTATCCAAGCCAAGAACCATGGCCAGGTTTTCACATCTCATTCAACATTTGCCTTTAGTAGCATGATTCCTGTTACTGTAAATAGCTACTCTACGTACTTCAGCAGACCATGATAGTTCTGTCTTGTTTTGTGTGAGGAAAATTATTGGACACAGTTACAAGCATTAGATATGGTTTACAGAAACTTCCTGTTTTTATAATATCAATGGGGTTTATCCTTCATTGGTATAAATTATCGCTTTATTGACCTTCTATTCTATCATTAACTTCTGTAAGGTCATATATAATTTTCTATTGAGTGTTTTTCTAGGCTGCATTTTTCTTCTTTGTTTGTTATGTTTTACACTGAGTAAGTACAGACTACTGTATAAATAGCACTACTGATTAGATAGCATTCCAGTAACAATTTTTGTCCTAGAATAAAACCCCAATGTTCTGAGCAGTAGCATAAATTTCTAATTATAGAAAACAGATGAGAACCTACAAGAGTGAAGGCTAAACCATTTTACTCTGTAAAATAAATGCAAAGGTGTACTTGATATGCTAAGTCCTTGCTTTTCATGGCATGTGAGGAATGTCCTCATGATTTGTCAAATGCATATGGGGTGATTTGGAAAAAGGCCATCTGCCCTGTGGTATGATACAAATAGAGATGGCTGTTGCACTCAGCAATACACAAGACTAAAAGAATTTGATCCCCCTGAGATTTACTTGGAAATATGATTGTAAGAAATTGGATTGCTTTGCTGATATTCATCATTGACAAGAAAATGTGGTAAAAGGATGATCAAAAGTGAGACCAAGAGAAGGTAACTATAGAATGGAAAAATGGAAGATAAAGAAAATGTTTTTATTTAGCTAGGTTCTCTTTCTTTGTGTTGCATCTTGTAAAAATGTTCACGGTACTTGTTTATGGAGTGGTTCAGATCCACTGTTTAACCATGGGTTGTGGGTATGGAGAGGCCATACCTTGAGAGGGTGCCACCAGCTCTCCCACTGCCACTGTTACACTCAATTATTCCTTGAAGCCTGTGGTACAATGCCTATTTTCCTCTGTAACTCATGGGATGTGCTTATGCTGTTTCTCTAGCTTCCTTTCTTTCTGTCTTCCTGTGAAGTGTATCAGAGGGCTGCGGCCATATTCTCCCACCAAAGTGTGCAGAACTGTAACTTTGCTCCCATTTTAAGACACCGGGCCCTCTAAAGAGGGCTAAAGAGACTAATGGACTAACAAGATCTGTCACTTGTGTGTACTGGCATGGTGTCTGAAGTCCACTGTTCTTCCTATACCACCCCATCTCTTCAGAAATCAGTCGAGAGGCAGGTCATATAAAAATGTGAATATTTCCATTTTTCTTGGGCTTTCTTCTGCAGAAGAGGGAGAGGCTCTTGGACCCTTTGTCTGTGTCTCACGCTCAGAGTAAGGCAGCTTTTACTTTTAAATTTGCCCCTGTGTATGGTAGTGACTGTGTGGTAGTCTCCAGCCACAAGCTCAATATAGGTAGTGGAGATGATACAGTCAGAGTCAGATCCTTCTCTCATCTACCCCCATACCTTTTTCCTGGGTGAGTCGTCTTGGTCCTCACTGTCTGAGTGAAGTCATCTTTGTCATGAATGAATGGTTAGGCCGCTTAAAGAATTACCATCAGAGATACTGGCCAAAAACATGTTTTAATATGAATTTGTGAAAGTGCAGCTTCAACAGACTTTGATTGCTAGGTTCACCCTACATATTTGTTATGTAGATTAACCATATATAGGAAAGTCAGATTAGAATCAGTTTAGAACAGTTTCACAGAGACCAGAGATGCAAAAAGGTAAAGATAAAAAGTATATAGATACAAAAGAAAGGGGTTCAAAAGGGTTTGTTAGAACTTAATAATTGATTATTTTATTATTCTTATAATGATTCAATAGTATTTGCTACAATTATGACACTGACTTAATTATAATTTTATAATAACAACATTTATATCATAATCAATTCACATGCATGCACCCATGGAGAAGAGATGTATTTACCTATACCTATATCCATGTACATAAAAATTTCCCTCAGGTTCATAGAAATACATCAAATCCCTAGACTTTTCTCAACAAGCATGGGTTACACCTTGAGGACTATGTGTACAGGGGGCTATCAACCTTGGCTTCATCATCAGCCACAGTCTGCTGAGTATCAAAAACTTGACAATTCCTGAGTTCCAGGAGGCTTCCTACTTAGAGAGGTGCTGCTGTGGTCCAGGAGAGCTCCGAGGGGCACACCTTAGGATCACCCTTTAGAAGGTCACAAGATGATTGGCTTTACACATCTGCAAAATTTTCGTCCTGTAAATATCCCATCTTGTTAGCTCCTGGACTTTCCAAAACATTTGGAAATTATTTCAAAAACCCCAGCAATAATGGTACTGTTCCACTTGGGCTACAATGCAGTAGGGAATGTTCCAAGGTTGTCAAGGGTGACTGATTATCCTTTCACCACCTTGGCCAGGCAGCTGATGTTCCTGTTACAGTTGCTGTTCTTCCCACTTGAATCATACAAGAGTGCCTGGTATGGTCAGAGATGCTTCACCAACCAAGTGCTAGAGTAAAGGGACCCTTCAGTGCTCAGCTGGTTCAGTCAAAGCTTGTTAGGAGTTCCTGAGGTCATAGAGCAGACCCAAAAAGGAGGACGCAAAAACACATTCTTGAAAAAAAGAGACATCTCAGAAGTGGGACATTTTTAGATATCACAATGCCATGCCTTCTGCATGCATTGGTGGGGAGCTGGCATAAGAATGTGCAGGTGTGACCCTTGGTGGTATAATACCCAGGGACTGTGCCAGGGAACTGTGTCTTAGAAACGCCATCTGCGAATTGTTTGGAAAAGTGTAGTTGAGAATCATAAGCATGCCAAAGGCTGTTCCAAAAATTTAATCACATGAGCAATGACCTTTTAGCATCTTGAGCACATGCCCAGGTTGTGTTCAGTTTGCTAGTACAGATCTAGCTTCTGCTGGTCAAATGTTAGTCTTACCATTTTTTCTGAGGTTAGATTTTAGCATTGCGAACCAAGTTTTACCTGGGAGAAAGCTGTTACCCCTTTCCTGCTTTCTTGACATAATGCTTTTAAAAATAGCATAGAAAAATGCTATAAGAAGTAACTGGTTTTCTCAGGGGGTTTGCTGTAGGAAGTTACACTGTATTCTTTACTGATGTCCTTAACATAGAGGATAGCAATGGGACAGAGAGATACAGAATTATTCCTTTTTTAGTATTTCAGATGCCAAGGAAAAACAAATATGGATGAGAATAGAAGACTGGAAAAACAATGGTTGTCATTATCTGCTCTGCAATTTTCTTACAGTAAAATAGATAGTTGTCCATCTACTGCATTCTTAGACACTCACAGTATAGCAGCAAGACTTATGCTTAAGAAGGATGGAATAAAGATTCTTTCATTGCAGATAGATTCATATCCACGCAGTCTGTCAGAGTGAGAACAAGATAACTGCCAAGAAACTTTTTTATTCAATTATGGTTTTCTGTAGTGTTTTGCTTGGAAATAGAAAATTACAATTTCTGCCTCTTCCATCGTTGTCTTTGATTGTTGGGATTGCTACCATCTCTGTTTCCTCGTGAAGCTTGTGGAAATGAATAATTATGAAGTCCTTTACTCTATTCCAAAAGTATTCCAGTTGGTCAGCTTCAAGTCTTCAATGGGTTTTGCTTAAATGTGTTTTGCATGTCCATCTGTTAGATCTTAGAGAAAATGAATTAAAGCAATTCCAAAACATTTTACATTTTCATTTTAGAAATTGGTTTCATGCTCCTTCAAGATTTGGGGAATAAGACATGAATGAAAACATACAAAATGGGAGATCAAAGCATACCAAAGGGTGAGTATGTGGAGTGCCTAGAAGACGTCTCAGAAAAAAAGATACGTTGCTGTGACCACAAACAGCTGAATCATCTGAAAGTATGCTGAGCTATGTGAGCTATTTAGTTTCCTATTAAGTGAATTTATGACAGGTCAAAACACGACAAATTGGTTCAGATTGACAGCACTGTAGCTATTCTTGTGACAATGTTGGTGCAGCTAAAAGCACATCTCACTATTTCAGATAATGTGTTTCAATAAGTTATATTTTAGAAAGTATAAGTTAGTTATGCATGCATACTCTGATCAGCTTCTGGCTTTAAGAGATTCTGATTTCACTCATTTGCTGAATGTTGGGAAGGTCATTAAAAAGTGTGGGCTGTGTGGAAGTAGCAGTAACATTAACCTTGTTAATATCAAACCCGAGAGAGAAGAGTGTTATCAAGTCCAAAATGCTTCCAGCCACAAAATGTGGAAGGGAGAGGCAGGCCTTGGGAGTAGGTAGCTACCACCTGTCTCTATAAACAGGCTGCTGGCAAGGTCACCTTGGTCATGAAATGGACTGTTCAGCCATCCTTGTGATAGAGTCAGGTAATATTGTTATGTATTAATAAGTTACATTAGAGTAAATAGCAAGCAGAGAGCTGTTCAGAATTTGCAATGGGTTTGAATTTTGGCTATAAAAATAATCAGACAAATAGTGGCAATTGGTTCATGTTCTAGTTAAGAAGTGTGTCAAATTTGTTGAAAATTTAGTATTAGTCTATTAATTTTTTTTTATATGGTGCACTTAAATTTGACAGTGTTTCTCTGAAGGGACTTGTTTTATTTTGGTTTGGCTTTAGGCTATCAGGAATTTGATACTGTGTCATACTGAATTCAAAATACTCAAAAGTTTATCAGTGGCTTAGCTGAGTCTGTAAATAATTATGATAGGAGATGGATAGCAGATTTTCAGTTCTTTATCCATTCAAGTATTTGAATGTCTTTCTAGTATATGCCAAATGAATTGCATGTTACTGGCTTGATACAAACCTTACATTAACTTCTCTTGCAATATCTAGTTCAGACTAGAGACTGTGAACTCATGGCCTGAGCATCAGCAGGAGGACAAAGGTCTTCAGTGAAACCTGCTAAAAGCAACAAGCTCAGCCTCAGGCTCCGGAAATGAGAAACGGAGTGCGTGGGTGACAGAGCTGCCACTCCACAAAATGTGTGTGAGCTCTCAGATATTCTTGGTCTGTGTTGTGCTTAACATCAGATTTTTTTACAGGAAAAACTGGAGATAGTGACTGTATGTTGCTAGGATTTGACCTACTGCAGGAAATGTATTTCGACATTACTTGTGGAAAAATACAGTGGCTACAAATAGGAGTTACAGAGAGAACACCATTATGGAGGAATATAAAATATAAAGAACTCTCCTAGTGTATGGGAAGTTATGGTTTAAGTTTGTCATCTCTATCCTCTATCACTGATCTGGAAATTAAACTGATATTTTATAGTTATGGTCCCACTTCTTCTCTGGCTTTACCCAGTGTTTCCTCCTTAACCAAAATGACATGAGCACTCCTGTGAAAACCTGCAGTATTTCCAAAACACTCTCACAAAGAGGATGTTCTGCCAGCTTGCATACACAGCTGGTGCCCTCATTCACTCATTACGTGCCTTTTATTGTTAAAACCAGTAATAAGCTATCAGAATTAGTGTCAAGTATCATACCATCAGAGACTTTTGTTTGGTAGTAGGGGGTGACGAACTATAATCCTTTGAATTACAGTATCTGATATCAAGAATTTTCATTACCTCTGACTACAGCTTTACAGGGAAGGCTCCACGATGTACTGTCACTGCTGTCATGCTGTTGACTAAAACCCTTATGTTGTGATATAGTCTGGTTCTGGGATGCTTACAGATGTAAGCATTATCCTTCAGATTTACTCTGCTTTCCTCAACCCTATGTGAGGCCCTGATCTGCTGCATGCCACAGTACAAATTCTGAAGCAAAAGTTTGCTGAACCATTCTAAATTCCTTAGCATAAACAGCATACAGCTTTACACAGTCCTACATCTGTTCTGTCCCATCAAAGCAAAGGCATTCCTGTGTACCATACTCTCTGTTGTGCTTCATGACAGAACGATTCCAAAAATATTTAGAGATCATTTTCTTTTTCTGCTAGTGATATATATATGCCAGCAAAAGATCAGAAAGAGGATGGAGAAGTATTCTTTATATAGCAGTGAAAAGATTTTTCAATAATTCTTAAAATTTTCTCAAAAGCCTCTTAGTAATTTCCTTATTCTGACCCTGTGACTGACCTCACAAAGGACTATAAGAGATGGTTTGGCTGACCTACACATATTATACTGTTGTAGTTATTAATGGTATCATGTAGAAGAGCAAATAATTACTGAACGCTGGTATCTGGCACTGTTTCTGTACTTCTAATAAAGCATTCCCTGCACAATGGTGTGCCCATTTGGGTGGAGGGGGCCATTCCAACATGTCAGTAGCATGTGCAGACTCTGTGAAACTCAGAGTATGTGCTGTATGACGTGGGATGTGGCATGCAGGCATACGGGGATGTTTAAGGTATTAAACCCTACTGGAGTACTGCTGGAGGATTACCAAGAGAGAAGGAGCTCACACTTGGTCTTTCCTCTTCTGTACTGACTACTGGGAACTGTCTTTAGCATATGCAGGCTCAGCTGTGCCTGGGCTTTGTCCAGAGGGAAAGCTTGTTGAGACAGGCCAGTGTAATGCGGGAAAGCAGGCTACTATGCCTGCTCTTGTTGTGAGAGTGGCCTGATGATCCACTTTGCTCCCTGACCTTTAGTTTTATGTAGTGTCTTGGATTCATTATGAGCAACCAGTTTTCTTCTGTCGTGAAAATATAATGATATGTCTACATACAGCCTCATATTTTAGCTGTGTACATGGTAATATATCTGCTCAGCCGGTATGATCCAGCATCATAACATGCTATGCAAAAATGTTTGAGATAACCCTTTCTTTGTGTGTCACAGAACTAAGTGGAGTGATGCACTGACTGTATTGCTTATTTTTATAGTATTTGGGTGTCTTTGACCAGCACTGCAATGGGCCACTGGGCCACATAAGTACTTCAAAATGCCCAAGGAAAAGGAAAAAGTATCTTTTCCCCACTTTTGTGCTTTCCTCACATAAGTTGTTCCAGTGTTTCTTTGCAAGGTCTGGTTTCTTTCCCCCGTGAATCTCTCCTCAGACTGTGTCCATGCCATCCTGCCAGGGGCTGTTTATATTTAGCAAAGAGACCATAAGTACCACAGTTATACCTATGGTGTCTCTGACTGACAGATTAAACACTGACCTTTTAACGTGTGACTGGGCCAAAGAGTCTTAACTGAAAAAAGTGCATTGTGACATTTTAAAAGGTAAATGTCAAACATGGAACTAATGGAACATACACAGTACAGAAGACAGAAGATTTAAGGCCTTATATTAATTTATCAAGAATAAGGAATAAACGGCACTTCAGTGGTACTGATGAGGTACGTAGGCTAGTTGAAATCCTCCAAAGTAGATGAACTAGGAAATGAATCTAGTACTAGTAGACTAGTTGTGAATCTAGTATTACGCAATGATAATACTAAAGTTTTAATATTAGAAGCCAAGAGTAAAACTAAAGTTCTTATGCTGTATTTTTGTTACAGAAAATTTTGTGTGCACAAAGGGTCTAAAATTTTCCAGTTGTATTAAAACACAATGGTTTATGAGAACAGGAATACAGCAATGCCCCATTGTGCTATTGTTTACAAATACCATTGTAAAATTTAAGCTAGGACACTGTGGTTATCCCTTAAGGAACATATGGTGTATTAAGCAAAACCAATTACAAAATTCTCAGGTAGATTTTCTCTTTCTTTGCTCTTGTCTGAGGTTAGAATTGCAATGTCGCTATTTTTCCAAAGTGGAAACATATGGTTTTGAAAGCCTCTTATTCTTTTATTTATTATATATTCTCTTTCAATTTCATGCAGGGATAATCTGCTCTTTTAAAACTATGGAACTGAAAAGTACTCAGCGCTTTCTCACCTGAGAAATAGCCCTGCTGACTAAACAGAGACAGTGTTGTGTGAATCATGAGAGTCTGTCTTACTGCATAAAGGAAGTAATTTTTGATACGGGCACTGTGTTCTTTAAAAATAAAAGTCCTTCTTGTGGTTTGGAAGCTTTTTGTACAACTAAGATGATCAGCAGTAAAGTGGATGACTAATAAGCATTAACATGGTAACTAACATTTTCTCCATCACTTCCATTCTTTTTCCCCCCATCCCCCTGCTTTTTTTAGCCCCAGGCAGAATGAAGAGTGCCTCTCTGAATTTTGTGCAGCTTCTGTATCCATACAGCTATTGAACTCAAAGGCCTTTTAGATGTTGGATGGTATGTTCTTGGATGGACACCTGTGCAGGGAAGGTTAGGAGTTTGATTGTAGGTTTATGGGTAAAGAAATGACCTGGACACTGTAAAAACACACTGAGATGTATCAAGTTACTTAAAATTAATGTTGAGTGAACTTGAGTCGTTGTTCACAGGTAGATGCCTCAGGCAACAAAAACTTCTTCAAATCAATTTAAAGAAGCACAGGAAGCCTTTGTCTGTTCTGTTCTGTTCACATTCAACATGGAAGTGATCTGACTCTTTACCCATTATAAAACTCCATTTAAGCCATGCTTCCTAAAAGATGTTTTCTCCTCACAATTAAGTCTAGGTAGATTTTGACAAATTTTATTACATGAATTTTCTTTTAATAGGACTCTATGTTACGGTGTTTTGCAAATTAACATATTAAATCTGAAGGAAATCAGGTTCCTTGGGCAGTATCAGAAGTTAGAGGCTTCTTTCTCTGGGTTAATAGTTAAAAAACCCTTTCAAAGGTCAGTGATGTTAAAGAAAAATGGCTACCAGGCTACAACACACATAAAACACAGAACTATTGATTTCTCAGACTTTAATTCTTGGTCAGCCACCAAAGCAATTTATTTTTATGTGGTTTTTTCAGAAAAAAATGTTTTATCAATGGAGTTTTGCTAAAACTCTAAGAATAAATCTTTCCTATGAGGAAACTAAAGTAATAGGATTAGAATTTGGACCACATAATCCTATATGATTTTTTTCTTTAAAAGCCTGTTTGTATTAACTACTTCTAATTGAATCTCTTTAGGGTGCTCAAAAGCCTCCATGAGGCCAACGTGTTAAGTGGGATGCATTTCCCAAGTAACAAATTTAATGATCTGCTTTGAAAGAGAGGCTAAGAGATAATCAATAGCCCCCTAAGGACGTGTTCAAGCTTAATGGATTTGACCAAGCAGATTATAGTATTTATAGCTGCTCTTCACTAGATGGTTAAAAAAAGTATATTTTTTAATGGAAGAAAACAAAGAACTCATGTAATCTTATTTATGAAGTTACTCATGATAGCAGTTTTAGTCCTCTCAAATGAATGTATCTTTTAACATTTTTATTGTGAATTCCATCATGAGGTTTTAAATAATTGAGAGAGTAACTTAATCTTCTTGGGAATGGAATGGTATGCCCTGACATGTGGTGAGGCTCGTGTGGTCAGAAAAAAACTCTTGTCAGTTGTTTGTCTTTATAATAGTGGTAGGCACTGCTTAATGATGCCATGTATTTTTTTCCACTATGCACTCTCTCAAAAATCTTCTAGTGAGAGTGAGATTTTCTAGGGGGTTTCATTACTTTTTTCTTTGCAAGGCACTTTCCTGACAGACATTGAACTCTGAAGAGTGTCTGGGCACCTCTGCTTCTACAAAATTCCTCAGACACACTCAGAAGTTCTAATATTGTATCCATCACTGGTTTATTTTCTTTCCAAATAAAATTTTTCTCTTGACTGCCGTCCATCCACTGAAGTAAACAGTATCTTTGAATGCTCTGTCTGAAAATTCGTTCTGATGAATGTACCAGTAAGAACACACGGAGCATCCTATTTATTTGGTATGATACGTACTGTTACTGAAAATTAAGCACAGAATATATGGTAATATTCTAGAGAGAGGACAAGGAAGCATCATAATTCAGAAACGGTCTTTTGTGTCCCAGTGATTGCACTGCAACTCTACCTCTGTGAAAATCCACAGGTAAAATACCTGTCAAGATATTACTGCAAAGGCATATTCCAACCCCCACAACCCTCATATCATGCCACATTGTCTTCAGGAACAATGTGCTTTTTCTATTACAAGCTCAGTACTAATTAATTTTCATTCACTGGGTTGCCCCATCAGTGTCAGAATACCAGATGGGACTGATGGCTTGCAAGCCATAGAGAAATCCTGCAGGATGGTTTCACTAGGACTGAGAAATATGTCAGCAGACATGACTGGACTCACTATTTTCTTGTCCTATGTTTCCCCCCTACTCTCTTCTCCCTTTATATAGCCTTGGGCCTGATTGCTGCATCTGATGCTGGGAAAGAAAAAGAGAAAAAACCTAACTCATATTGCTAAAAGAAAGTATCACGGGCTCACTAGGGCAATAGGACAGGTTTCATTTTCTAGTAAATATTTTCAACTTTGCCTTGTTAGAATAGGAGTGCAGAAAGAATAAGAGAAGTAAACCTGTGATGATGTGTAAGTTTGTAAACATCTAGTCAAGTTCAACAATTTTGTCAAAGCACTCGACAAATACTTTGTATTGATCCAAATAAGGCTTTTATGGTTTTCTAGGAATTACACAGATGAGGTTTGATGCCATATGGCTTACCTCCTCTGTCAGTGACAAGGAGAAAGATTTATTTTGCAGCTGAATACTATCATCCCTTTTTTCCCTTAAAATGTGTAAAACTCAAGACACATCTTGACAGCTGTTATGACCCGCCGCTGAGGTGGTGTAACTGAGATTGCTGTCAATAGATCCCTTGGGACAGATTAGAGTAAAATGACAGTGAATGACCAGGGTGTGTGTGTATATATTTTTATATATATGTAGGTGGCAAGTTTATTTTAGAAGAATTTGGTTGCAATGGAAAGGAGGCATGTAGATGTTTTGGTTATTCTATATCACTTAAGAAAACACATAAGGAAAATAAAGGAAGAGAAAGTACGGATAAGAGTAGAGGAAAGATACCACCAGCTGTGAATCCCAAGACAAACTTGGGATTGGTTCACAATTGGGAAATGGTCACAGTCTTCATCCATCAGGTGTGGGGAGAGAGCTCGGAACAGTGAGTTCAATGGGTCAGTGTTTAGGTTAAGCTGGGAATGCTCAGGTACCTGCCCTGGGGGGGAGTTTCACACTGATGCAACACTGTGGATTATGCACAGTCCTCTGGTGGAAGGCCCCAGAAATGAGTCTGGGAGTGTTTCAGGGGTCTTTGATGGTTTATGACCATCAAAGACGTGAAAGCTGTTTCTCACACCTGTGTAGTTGTGCTAGTTGTGCCTTATCAGAAGGGATGAACACTTTCAGGATTATGTGAGAATGTTTCGATATCTCCCCTGGTGGGGAAAGAGAGGTAGTTTAACACCTTGGCCTTATCAGGAAGGAGGACATTGGTATGTTAAAAAGCATTGTCCCACCTCGAAGGATCTGCTTTTTATTGGCCTTTTCACTTATCTGGCTCACAACCCAGACTGTTGCTAAACAAAGGTCACCTCTCCTCCTCCCCTTCAGTTGTGGGGGTGTAAACCTGGCCTCAGCAAAACACCTGCTGCTTTTGCAAATGTCTGATTGTTTGAGTCATTAACTGTCACCGTTTCAGTCTCTCACAGCAGCTTGGGCTGTGCCTCTTAGTACAGGTTAGTTCTAAGTGAAACCTGTGGGTTCCTACAGAGAATGGACAGCTGACTGTTCTTGAGTCAAAAGACAAAGTAATGATGGAGAAAAGTCAAAAGGAATGAATACATTGTTCTGTGCATGCAGACCAAGTCTGCAAGAGCAAGACTTCCCCATGCCGTGTGCTATCTGCCAAGTCCAGGGACAAGGAGGTTCTGGAAGAAGATAGGTGGGGTTTTTTGACTTCTCAATATAACTTTTCTGAAGTAAATTTTGTTCCTTAAATAAGAGATTCTAATCTGACCATGCACCCTACTTGTATTAAAGTTATCTAAGTAAAAAAGGAGATTTTATAAGTGAACTGACTGTATGCATTTAATATAATGTAAAGATACCATCAAGGGTCAATATTGCTTGAACAAAAGAGAACAATCTTGCTTTTTAACTGAAGGGGATTGGTTTATATGGAAACAAGATGTTGCTGGAAATGTTGGTACTTAAAATGGAAAACAAAATTTTGCTGTGTTTATGCAATATGTTGACACAAAAGCAAAGCACACTCTCCTGAAAAATGATATTTCAATAATAATAATATTAACTAATATAGTTTGAGTGGATTATTCTTCATGAGAGCCTCTGAAACTCAGGACTGCAGTGTTTATGGTCTTTAATTTCAATAAAAATATCTATCATTCAAACAATGAATGAAATAAAAACCCTGGATCACTCAGATCTGGAGTAAAATGGTGAACTTCTTACTGATAGTGATACTGAATTTTGTATGAGCATAGAGAAATTATCATGGATTCCTCTCCCATTCCTTTCTTTCTATAAGACTCCCTACAGAGTCTTACAGGGACATTGACAGCTCATGAGATGTCCCCATTCTGCTATTG
The DNA here is from genome assembly GCA_013397975.1 of Machaerirhynchus nigripectus. NCBI lineage: Eukaryota > Metazoa > Chordata > Aves > Passeriformes > Dicruridae > Machaerirhynchus > Machaerirhynchus nigripectus. The sequence continues at coordinate 2,728,875 of VZRQ01004617.1, forward strand.
CTTTGTGCATTGTAGCTGTGTGAAAGCTAATTAAGGACCAACAGGGATCACTACAGCTCTTTCTTGTACAATAGCTGCAGATGCATGCAGAGGGATTGCTACCTGACTGACGTGCACGTGGTGTGGAAGGGCACATGGGCATGGTTTGCATCCCCTTATGTGCTGCAACATATTGAAAATGAAGTAAAAGTCAGAAGTCAAGTACTCTTAGAGATGATTTTACAGCCTTTCAACCCTATTTGTATCATAACTGACTGAATATGTGTATACTTGCCTTAGCAGTGCAATATCTCATGGCCAGTTATGGAAATACTGTTGTTGTTTTACAGCTTATGATGTGACACATAAATGAGTTTATCAGGATTATGCACCAAATTCTGATATTAAATAACAACAATAATTAACAATAATAGCATAATTGGAATTGCAGTTGGAATTGCAAAGTGGATTTCACATTTTCATTTTTGTCAATGGCATGAGGAGCTGTATCAGCTACTCTATGTTTCCAGAAAACATTCCTCAAATCTGGTCCCTGTAGACCATCTCTAAACTTACAGCATGATACTTTATACTTAGTGACCTTGAACTTCCTTTATAAGCACTAATTCAGTCACTGCTTGGCAATGGCTGTGGGCCCAGGTTTAAAGTGAAAACACTAAAACTACTGTATTTTTCACAGTAAAGGGAAATATGACCAGTTTTGACAGTCCAAGAAGAGTGATGTAGGCTTGATATGTCTTTATAAATCCTGAAAATAGTGGAGTTGACTAGCCATTTGAAGACACCCAAGATGGCTTGTCTTATTAGGGAATGGGGAATTAAGGCTTAGTGGATTGTGTACCAGGCAAATGAGCTCAACACTTCACTAGCTGTGGATTTAGTGGCTCCAATTTGTACTATTTCAGGATCTGCTTGCCATATTGTTTCATTCTAAGGATGGTCCTCAGTGGCTTTTAGAAATGTTTTTCTGTTCTGTGCAATGCCTGTGAATAATTTCAGGAAACTATTTCAGGAGACTATTTTGGAGCTGACCATGAATTCAAAGCAAAAGTCTATGCTAGAGTAAACAGTTTAGTCCAAACTTGCTCAAAACTGGACTATGATGAAACTGTGGAAGATGCCACAGTTACATAGGCATGACAACTTCTTGAAATTTCTCCAACATAAATCAGTCTACCTGATACATCAGCTTCAGTGCTGGGCTCAAGGTTGTTCCGGTATTTTGGAGTTTAGACACATTGGAGACAAAGTGAACCCAAAACTTGGGAAATGTGATTTTAAAATTGCAACATGATGAAATAGATTTTAGGCTACTCACAATGTTTGAAACGCCTGTTATATTTAATAAATATAACCCATTTTTTTCTAAATGTCTTATATTTATTTTACTAAACTGTCATTAGTAAGTGCATCTTGTTAAAAATTTTTCACTCAAGTTATCTTGTAAATGTCATCCTGAATAATTTCGTTTGATGGAGATCATAATCTTTATTTCTTACCTGCAGAATTACCATGTATCTTTTGAAGTAGTCTCCTTATTTTATATTCTAGGAATACTTCATGCAGTTTGCTGTAGATAAGAGTCATTATAGAAAGATTTATGTGAGTGTAACCCCCTCAAAAATTAGATAAGCTCCATACCATCTCTTTTACTTGACAGGTGCTGGATGCCTGGTCTTCGGCAAGACTAAGACCCACCATTATTCCTGTCTGATTCCTGTCTGATTTCTGATGTACAGTGCTGATGAAGTCCCAGAATCCTGAAGCTTCAAATGACACAGTAAATCAGGTATTCAGGTAATATTAAAGTCTCTGCATGACACTCTCTCATTCATAGTGTTACCTTTTCAGACTTGATTTTTAGCCAGAGAACACATATTGCAAATAATATGTGCTATCTAATGAGAGGTTTTTAAGTGTAGAGGTCCTGGTTCTGCAATTTCTATGCAGGTAGATGACCATGTAGAGTGACAGTGACCCATCTAAGGCTGTCTATGCAGAGAATCCATCTGCATGGGCTTGTTGCAGGAGTGCAGCCACATGATAATGTAAAATCATTCGTGGAACTTGCATTGACGTTCATGTCAGACCTAAGGCAATGAGCCATATGGTCCTCAAGTGCAAAACTTCAAAGTTAAGTCAAAATAGTTTCAGTTTATTCCTTGTTACTGACTTTTACATTTTCTACATTAAAAAAAAAAACTAAAGTGCAATCTTACCATGGTACTTGAAACCAGTAGTTTTGAAAAATTGTGTTTGTTCTGCTACTACTACTTTTTCATACAAGTTCTAAATTTTGATTTCTGTTCTCTGCCAAGAGCTTTATCCCTTGGGAAATACTAGTCAAATGTAAATGATCTACCAGATTAATCATCTTTCTTAACAGAAGTGCAGTGTGTACTTATGAATAGTGTATCAGAGAGCTGGGACAATGCCTTTATTTAATTATTAGAGTGATTAAAATCTGACTGACATTTTTGATTGATTTTCTACTCCTCTGCACATGTAAAAGCAGAGTGGAAAATAAGGCCTTGATGTTCATCAGTATATATGATATTTAGCATTAATACTTGCAAGAATTACTTTGATATCAGTCTAATATGCTTTCCAGACACACGTATAGACCATCATAGATTATATCAAAAAGAAATTGCCAGCATTGTGGTAAATGCTTCTTCTTCATTGTCAGAAGCTTTGAAGACTGTGTATCACCTTTAACAACATATCAGCAATTTTAAAAATCCAAACAACTGATTACACTTATTGGTTCTCATTCCACAAAGCTCTCTGAGCATCCATTATGAAGGATATATGCAATCTAAAGAGTTGCTGATAGCATATGGATCTTCTCTGGAGAGCAATCTCTTGTTGAATGTCACAGTTTCTCATCATGAAGATGTTAGAGCCTCTTACCTAAAAATTTTACTACTTATTGCAGCTCAATTCAGACATTTGCTCCTATTATTGTCCAGTGACATAAAACTTTTTCAAAAATGTCATTGATACACTTGAGGGACTGGATGCCATCCAGAGGGACCTGAAAAAGCTTGAGAAGTGGGCCCATGGAAACCTCATGAGGTTCAACAGCCCCCAGTATCAATACAGGCTGGGGAATGAAGGGTTGAGAGCAGCTCTTCTGAGAAGGACCTGGGGGTCCTGGTGATCAGAGCCAGGACATGAGCCAGCCATGTGCCCTCATGGCCCCAAAGGCCAAACATATCCAGGGCTGCATCAAAAGCAGCGTGGGCAGCAGGGCAAGGGAGGGGATTCTGCCCCTCTGCTCTGCTCTGGTGCAACCCCACCTGCAGTGCTGCACCCAGCTCTGGGATCCCAGCACAGGAGGGACATGGACCTGTTGCAATGGGTTCAGGAGAGGGCTACAAAAAGTATCAGAGAGCTGGAACATGTCTCTTGTAAAGAAAGGCCAAAAGAGTTGGGGTTGTTCAGCCTGTAGAAGAGAAGACTCCGGGGTGACCTTATTGCAACCTTTCAGTACTTTATGGAGTCCTGTAAGAAAGATGGGGACAAGCTTCTTAGCAGGGCCTGTTGCAATTGGGCATAAGGGCTTTAAACTAAAGAGGGCAGATTTAAACACTGAACAGGTTGCCCAGAGAGATGGTGGATGCCCCATCCCTGCAAATATTCAAGGTCAGGTCAGAAGGGGCTCTGAGCAATCTGATGGAATTGAAGATGTCCCTCCTCACTGCTGGGAGGTTGAACTCTATGACCTTTCAAGCTCCCTTCCAACACAAATTATTCTGTAATTCTAAGATAATTTTTATGGCAAATAATTATAATATCATAAAGACATAGTTTATATGGCCTTGCTGTGTAACTTAGATTAGGTGCAGGATTGGAACTCCTGTCCCTTGAAGCAATCTTTTCACATTTTTTAGAAATGTGCTTAGGGTTAGTTTTACTTTCACATGTTTAATTATTCAAACAAGTGTTTGGTTCATTTTTTTTTTACTATGCATCATCTTTGTGTCTGAGAAAGAAAGAAATGAAGTGAGAAAACAGCCCGCATAAACTTTATTCAGTTCTGTGGTTGTACTGTCAGACTGCAAACTATATACTTTTGACTATGCTTCATAGCAAGATATCAGTACTTTTCCCCTTTCCCATCCAAAAGAAACAATTATATATAGAAAAGGGTGAAAATCTCAGTGGAGCAGTTGTCTGGCCATGTGCAGAGAGACCTGTGTCATTGCTTGTTGTAACCCTGGGCTGCATCCTGCTGCTCAGATGACTTACAGAGAAAGTTCATTGTTGGAGTCCAAGGCATGCCTCTGGCAGCCCTGGCAGGTCAGGGAGCCCCGGAGCCCCAGCAAGGGGGTCCCAGACCCTGGCTAGAAGCCAAGAATGAAGGAGTTTTTGATCTTAGTCCATGGGAAAAATTACCAAAACTGCGAGAAACATTGCAAAACATGAGAGTTTTAAAATAAGTAGTGGTTTAGTGTGTTGCAAGGTAAAAAGGTAGATTTTAGGATTTTTAGAGTAAAGATAAAACACTTAAGATGGAGGATTTTGGGTGTTACCCTGCCTTTCTTCTTCTTCTTCTTCTTCTTCTCCTCCATATTCTCTGGTGATGGTGGCACAAAATGATTGGTAGAATGAAAAAGAGGTAGAAATTATGTGTCTAGAATAGGTGCAAACTAATTGGTATAAAATGGTAAATAATAAATACGTTGTGAAGAATGTTTGGATCATGGAAAGGGTACAAAAGGGATGGGACAGCCCAGGACTGGGCAGTTCCCGCTCGGACACAGCTGGCATCAGACTTGTGGCCAGAGCTGAGAGCCAGCTAGAGATAAGAAGAAATAAACAACCTAAAACAACATCTGCAGGTGTTTCTCATCTGTTCGGGCTTGAAGGTAAAGCTTCACAGAGGCGAGAAAGATAAAGGACTTGTGTGGAGTCCAAACTCCCGCAGTTCATATTCCACAGGCCCTTGTTTGTGGTCGTGTCATGCTCCAATGGTCAGATCTCCAGAACAGCTTAAATGCTGCATTGAATTAAGTGTTAAAACAACTCAACAATTTTTACCAGTTCTCCAGTATCATTTCCCTGTGAGTATGCATGAACTAATGTTCACGGCTGCTGTCTGCAGCTTGTCAAGTTGCGGTGTGAATGCTGAACAGCAATGGAAGAAGATATGGAATAATCTCTGACAGAGAATGTTGCTAACAGTATTTGCACATCCTTGAAGTATCTGCCTAAAGGGATAGCATATCAGAGTGTGTGACTGAAGATAACACGTACAGGGGAGAGGCCAAAGTGCCAGGCTGTAACAAGGAACTGTGCCCTACCAGCTGAAGTATCCCACAGCACTAGTGTTGTGTCCCATCTTCTCCCTCACTCTCTGGAGTACGGCATGCCAGACAGCTGCCTGGCCTGCTGGGGATGGTATGTGTGATGACAGACAGGGAGACAGAAAGGACTGGTTTGTTGATGGGGAAATAGGAGTCAGGATTCTGTGGCATAAACCTCATAATCCATCTGTGAGGTTTGAGGGTGGGTGGGCTTGCTACCTCAGAGTCCCAAAGCAGTTAGCTCCCCTCATCAAGTTGCCCTCATATCATGTTGTTTTATGATAGTGGCCAGTGAATGCTACAAGTGTATAGTCAGTACTCCTGCAATACAAGTACATGAATGACGATCTTTTTCATGTTTCCTGCACCCTCTGTGTGCATATCTTTGGGAAACCTCCACAGAGAAACCTATCTCAAACTGGTGTAGATACTATAGATTGATTTTTCATCTTTTTAGTGCCATCCTACAGCCATAATCTTGGCCCTAACTGAGATTTGTAGGACAGACTTTACATCAAAAATCATTTTTCTTCCATAGAGAAGTCCATATTACTTGAAATTATGAGATCAGTGGCCTTCTAGATTCAGGACATTTTTCTGAAAAGAGTAGCTTGATCCTTAATGACTTTGAACAAGGGCAACCCAGCTGTGAGTGTTTGTCTACCCAGAAGGAAGAGCCACTGAACTCAGCATAGTCAAGATCAGGCCTTAGATAATTGGCCTGAAGGTTTGTGTCACATTTTGGTATTGTTATACCTTTCCTGCTGACTTCCTTGACCTCATTACTCCTTTTTTTTTTTTTTGTAAAATCACCAACTGTACAGTTTGGCTTATTTAGTTATAAAGCATAAAGGGTACTAATGATAGAACGGTCAAGTTTTTTGTTCTGTGAAAAAAGAACAAGCATCTGTAAAGTAGGTAAATGCTCCTCAGGGTGGCTGCCATTATACAGCTGGGAAGCACTGCTGGCCCTCACTCTGTCACAGATGTATGATCTACTAATGAAAAAAGCAAATGCTCCCTCCTCCACTGTTGCCCTCTGGAACAAGAAAAGGATACTTGAGATAGCATTAAAATGACTATGTACATTTAAAGCTTTCCTTATGCTGAAAGCTGATGAGTGTTCGCAATTTCAGAGCACTTTTTGAGTGCCTAACCAGTGAAACTCTTTTAATTCTACATTTAGAAGGCAAAGCCCTCCCAAGAAATTTAATTCTTTCTACAGCTTTCCTGAAACTGTTGCAATCTATGTGACGGGGTGGGTATCAGAAAAAAGTGTTGGGAATTCTGATGTTACAGAATTATGATGTTACAGCTAAGCCTGTTTTGTAGTCTTTCCTTGCAGTTTATTGTAGAGACAATTCTCCAAAGTCTAAGACTAAAAGATTTTTTTCTTTTTATTTCTTTTTATTTAATTGCGCTTTTGTCATCATTTTCACAGGACAAATTCTAGACACAATTTGAGAATGCTGTGGCCTTGTGTACCTTTAAATTTCAGTGGGTGGAACTGGGCACTGGTGCCACTTGGTGATACTGGGCACATGAGAAAAATGTCATGAGCAAATTGTATCTAAATGGGCAATCTTCATATGACTCCTGGAGTGGCCACTATTATTACTGTGATGGTTTTGCCTGGGATAGAATTAATTTTCTTTATAGTAGCTAGTATGGGGCTATGCCTTGGATTCCTGGGGATGGCTGAATGCTCACATGTCCATGGAAAGTGGTGAATGAATTCCCTTTTTTGCTTTATTTGTGCATGTTTTTTGTTTCATGTGTTAAACTGTCTTTACCTCAACGAAGAGTTTTCTCACTTCTACCCTTCTGATTATGTCCCCCAGCCCACTGGGGAGCAGTGAGCAAGCCCACTGGGGTTTAGTGGCTGACAAGGGTTAAACCACAATAACTGCTTTGTGGTATGTTTTCAGGACATCAAAGAGGGCCAACTACTGAGAAGCACTGCAGCAAAGACTCCAGTCTCAGAAACCACTGAATGTAGAAATGGTCAGCAGTGCTTCAGTGTGTTGCCCTTGTTGCACTATGACATAACACTCAGGAAATCTTGACAAGAAAATTATTGTCAAATACGTTTATTCTTCAAGCTAAGCTGGGAATTTTCAGCACTAAAACTGCTTAATTTCCACTCTGTCAGTCATCTGCAATGTGATTCAGCTGTGTGGTAAGACCTGTCTTTAAACTTGCTCACTTAAGCCGCAGCTGCCTCAGCAAAGTAGCTGCAAGCTACAGAGTGCAAGAGTCCGAACGCGCTTGAGAAGCAGTCAGTACTTGGGGAGACAGGAGGAGTGCAAAATGGGGTTATATCAGCTGCACTGTAGGAATGAGCAAAGTATACAAAAAAGAAAAATACCTAGGTAGTTCAGTGCCCATTCACAGGCAGTGACAAAATGGTGTTTTCTAGGAATAAATGCAGGGGGACATAGACGAAGAAGTAAGGGTTTTTTGTTTTCCAAGCTGAATACCTGTGATAAGCTTGGTTATTCCTCATTCTAATGCCATTTTATACCTTTGATAAGGGTCATTGCCTCCTGTGAAACTTTTTGAGATGGAAACCAGACTTGCATTTCCCAAGATGCTCTTAGAGAACAAATTTTGTACTGTGGCTCAATGTTTTGTTTTATTATCTATTCCTTTTCTAATAATGTATTTTATTTGGTTTGCTTTTGTGTCCAGTTTTGATCATTTGGCTGCCTAAGCTGAGGCTGAAGCAGCTGTGTTACTGTGGTGATTTGTATGCACCACTATTAGCCTTCTGTGTTGCTAATTTCTTTATATGAAAGAGTTAAAATTCAACATTCCAAATTCTGTTTAGCCCAAAAACTTCTAATTTATACTAGCAAGCAAGGCAAGCACATAGTTTTGATTTAGAGGCTAAAATGAAATGTCCTTAGCTTCTCATAAGGTTTAACAGCAGGGACTAAGTTAGGACTTAATGTGAATGTACAGCAGCAGCAAAACTACAGACCTTTAGAAAGGGATGAGAGTGTCCTCCAGACTTCTGAGTGAGTGATTATCAGGAGGGGATAATTCTCTCTCCAAAATTTTTTTATGTATTATTTGTTAAACTTACGAAGTACTTCCTGAAGCTTTTTGAAGCTGCTTTGCAGCAGATCACAGTATCTTTAGGTTACTAGGAACTATTTTTAAAAAAGAATTATCTATTTAAAATTTTAATCAATGCATGTAGGTTTTAAATTAAAAGTAGTCTAAGATGGAGGTTTCAAGCACTACTTGCTTCATAAACTGCAGTTGAATTATCCTGTTAATGTTGATAAGTAGTATAGTCTGAATCAGTAGAACTCCATACTGTTGCTAGATTTTATAGTATCGAAGGTTTTGTTAATATATTTTTACTCTGTATTTGCAAAACCAGGATGATTTCTAGATCTCCACAACCTGGGAGCAGGTAGCAGAATTTTTGAAGGTAAATAAAATACAGTGACTTAGTCTCATCAACTTAACACATGGCTTTATAAAAACTTTTTTTTTTGTGAATCCTACGTGCTACAAAGCTCTTCGAATTCCTAAGAAGATATCTGTCATGTTCTGGGTGGAACTGGCCTTTGTACTGGACTGCTAGAGAGAGTACTTTCTCACACTAGTTACATGTACTTAATTTTTTTATTCCTTCTTCTATTTTCCATTTCTTTGGCATTAGAGAAATGTGATGCTACTGTAGATACTACAGTTTATTGTTGGCTTATTACCGAGAAGATACCCTGCAGTCATATCCAACAAGATTAAGTTCACTGACATTGGCTAGAGGTTTGAAAGGAAAAGCTGTGCACACCATTGATTCCGCTGTGGAAAAGAGGCTGTGTTCTGTTCTGGATTGAAGACAAGGATGAATGTCCAGGTCTTAGGATTCTGATTTAAAGGAGGGAGATCTCAAGAGACTATATCTAACACTCTGCTCTTGTACTATTTTAAAGTTTTTATTAATAGAGTCAGTTGTGCAAGGAAACAGGTGGGCTAAGTGCATATCCTGATGGTTTTCTTATTTTTTGGATAGCCTGACCTATTTCTTTCATACTTTTTACTATGTTTTAAGCTTAACTAATTATATGATAGTATTGGTCCCCAAAACATATAGGAGCTTTTAAGGTTCTTCATTGCTTGCACTTGGTCATTCATAGCACCTGGGGGAAGGTTGATGGCTGGTCTATCTATCTTTAAAGATGTAGAGGAGTAAAATAATACAAAGACATATTTTTATAAAAAGAAAAATCTGTGTGAGGATTTGAGTTGTGAAATTAAAGATAACTCTTAATATCTAACAAAATACTTTTCTAGCACCACAAATTGCAAATGAAGTGTTATATCATTCTCTGTTTGCTAAAAGGAAAGTGTGATACCAGCTTATTGAAGTTACCTCAATATTGTAATTCTTCAGTTAGCCTTTAAATAGAACAAAGTGAGTCAGACTCAAACAATTATGCATGCTTGGAACAAAGAGATTTGATTACTCAACCAGAAGCCTCTGGCTTTTAAGTCAATACAGTAATTTTGAATCTGTACTTGCAGTGATCTTTATAAATACTGCTTCATAGTTTAGTCTTCTAAAAGTCTTCTCAGGAAACAATTATAAAAGGCCAGCTTCAGGCTTGGTGTAATTAAATGAAGTGAGTGAAACTACACCAATGATGCATTTGGCTCAAGATTACACTGCTGTCTAAATGAAAATACTAAGTGTGCAGCTGGTTTTAATTATGTAACAAGAATAAAATTATGTGTGGACATTTCTAGAAACTATTAAGGACTTATGACTCCATTAGAAACCCAGAAAGCATCCACTGGCATAGGGTAAACATTCCAGTTGGCACAACTTTCCCCTCCATCATTCCCTAAAAATACAAATTTCCACTCTGGGCATTATGATAGGCAGGGGAGATGCAAGTTTCTATTTTGCGGTTGTACTAAGGTTCTTGTCTTTTGCCACCAGTTTTCTTTATGTCCCCATATGTATCCAAGAGTTATCACAGCTTTCAGTACTGCAACACAGCAGATTTTGAAATCTGGAACCAGATCAGATTTCAGTGTAGATGACTGCTTCCAAAGGAGAGAGAATGCCATCACTGTCATATCACACAATAGCTACAGACATGAGTTTAGAACTTGACTAGGAAATTGGAAGAATAAGGACACCTTTGACCTCTGCATTTCTGAAATTCATAAATGAGATGCTTATCCATTTATTTTGCTAGAAGAAGGAGAGAAGGTATAGTTGGATGATATGTTCATAGTTTACCTACTAGAGGACATGCATGCAGTGGTTATGATAATTTTTGTAATAAGAACATATGAAACCTACTTGAATATCCACAGGCTTGTTTGTTTACCTGTCACAACGTAGAATCTCCTGATTTTCACAAATCACTCCTTACTAGGCTGGATGGGTGTGCCAGGGTGACTGCACAAAAAAGACTTAAGAATGCATTCAAGAAGGTGTCAGCCCATCTGCAGAGCTTGCTGCTGACTCCCTCAGCAGGGTGACTAGTTTGCATCCTGTTTTGAGGTGTCTTTTACCTCAGGCTATTCTGGGTAGCTGAAAGACAAATGATGTGCTTCCAAGAGCAAAGAAAAAAATCATAGGTGCGCTTAACCACAGCTCCTAAGTTCCTCTGTGAAGCTGTGCCAAAATGCAAATATGACTGTAAGAACTAGAGACCAAGGACTTGGAAAGCAGGCTAAAATGAGCAAAGTAACCAGCAGACTGAGTAGATTACAGGAGCTATCCATGGCTGACCAAGAACAAGGAACAATTGAGTTTTATTAGATTTTTTAGGGTTTCTGAACTCTAGGAGATATTTGATGTCGGTTATGTTTTCATCCTGTGCATGCTTTTAATGTGAAAACTTACTGTTTCCTGGGGATAACGTAATTATATCTAGTGAGGAATAAAAATTGAAAGCATGCATTGTGTGGGAAAGATTAATTGCATGAGAGATTAACAAAGGCCATTATAAATGAGAAAGATAGCTTGACAGGAATTTCTTGGATTAAACAGTTAAATTTTCCCTCATAACTCTTAATTGTAGGATATTCACTATTTTTGGAAATACGGTATACAAGATATTGTAACATTTCTTCGGGGAATGCTTGGAAATATTTTGGTTATACTGTACCAGCTGGCCTTATATACATATATTAACTGGCCATCAGTTTAAAAATGGATCTAAGTCTTTGCATAAGCACATCTGATTAATTCAATTCTATGCATAGGTTAAAACACAAAAATAAATTTAAATTTTTCTTTGGTCATATGGACAAATATCAAGGAAGTACAAATGGCTATATAGTTATAAGTAGACTTTGAAGTTTTATCGGAAATCACTATGAGATAACACAGCAACAGGGAAATTTTGGAGGATGGCTTGTTAAATGAAGTAAGAAGAAAGCAAACACAGATTCACAGTAGCATATACATGCAAACTTTGTAGAAAAGTTATGACAAATACAGTTACTGTCCTGATCTTGATTGTTCATTGGTATACTTAACTGGATTAGGCTTTTTATAGGAAATTTTATTGTGATAGTATTTTTCTTAGTGTCTCTGGTTCTTAAAACACAGAAAACTTGTGCTAAACAGTGTAGTAAAAAGACAATGTAACTGCCCACATCATATATTTTCCCTTTGTGAATACATGCCTGGATATTGGCGAGAAGTCCAAAATCTATTTGTTGATCTTATTATTCTAAGCATCAGTAAATAATAAAGATACAAATTTTCCAGTAGATATTAGTATCAATGTCCTTGTCTACTTTTGTTCTAATTTGTTATATTGCTGTAAAACCCACTTGATGAGAATAGAAATTGACAGTAACTCTTTTTTTTTTTTTTTGCAAAGTATCAGAGAACCATCTAATATGTATGAAAGATAAGGAAATACTGCTACTCACATTTACATGTGCAGAATTGATATGACACTATTTATTCTTGTAATGCCACCTATCTCAAAAAAAAAAAAAAAAGAGGTTTTGAACCACCCTGAGCTGCCACTTAGCTCCCGAGATGCTGCACATTTTTCCAGACACCTATGGTTTTGCACATGAGCATATGCAGGTGTTCCTCTGAACCAGCTGAGCCTCTCTCATCAGATGCCAAAGGCTCATCCTCAAGAGGTCTGAATGGTTGCATGAATTTACAGAGAAGCCTCTCTGATTCAGGTTTTGCCACTAATTCCTTTAAAGAAGCAGATAAAAATCCTTTTACATCAGTGTGAGCAGTGTTTTACCCTCAGAAAGAAACCTGTTGAAATTGTGTGAACTATAATTGGGAGCCTTTGAAAGACTTCTGATTGAGACTTCTGGAAGATTTCAGCACTGTTTTCCCTAGCTCCTGGATTCAGTGAGGCTTGAGCAAGACTGCTATCAACCTGTTCAGACACTGGCAGTTTGTGCAGCATGTGTAGGAACAGTTGCAGCTACCTGGGGAATTTCAGACTAAGCAAAGAAGCACGCGGGTGTTTTAATTGCTTGGAGTCATGAGTTGGAACAATGTACACTGCAAAACTTGGCCAAGTAACCATTTTCTGCCTTGCCATCAGCTGCACAGGTCACTGAATTTCTTCTGAACTCCCATAATTTGCAGTCAGACATCCTGAGGTAAACCATAGCTCATGTTCTATATGGCCCGCAAACATATGCTTTATTTCAAGAACCTGAACCCTGTAGCTGTGCAGCAAAGCAGTCAAGTGCATGTTCATCTCCTTGAAGTTAGTGGGAGCTGAGAACAGAATTTTGATAAAATGTATACCTGAGGGCTTTGCTAAAGCAGGATTCAAAGGACTTCCTTTTGCATAGTCTTTTTCTGTGAGGCCTAGTCTGCTGTATTGCATTTCAATAACTCTGTTTTGTTGATAAATCTGTTTAAGTATTTTCAGCTGTAAATTTTCATAGTTCCAAAATGTGTTGGTTTAAAAAGCAAAAAGCAGTAGTTAGCATTGGCTTCATAATGAGTAGACTATAGAAGGGGCAAAATTGAATAAATTATAATTACTTCAATAAGGAGGAAGCAATCCTTGCATTTATATTGTCAGCTCTACTTAATTTGTACATGAAAACCTTCTAGAAATTTTATATAGCACTTTCAGCCTCTTGAAGTTAGGATTTATCAGCTTTTTATTTGTTAATAAAATAAGTATCTTCATGTTATTTTAACATATAGCTATGGGGCTTTTTGTTGGGGTTTTTGTCTTGATTTTTATATCCATCAATAGCGTAACAGACTCTGAAAATAGTTTGGAGACAACACCAAAATTTCTACATAACTAATGTTTTTAAATATCAGATACTGAAACATACTACAGTATGTTTGTAAAGACTAGAATGAAAAAATATAGGTCTCACAGTAAAGTTTAAGTAATAACTAAGATGGATTTAACACTAATGATTTAACTTGTGGTAGATACTGATTTGTTGCTGTAGCCTGCTACAGATACGCTTGTCTGTCCTCTTTCAGATTCTATGTTCTGTGCATGACTGATGACATCAAGAGTATCTGTACACATATCAACATAGTTAATTGAATCAATAATGTGGTTGATCATTTATTTTCCTTAGTTTCTTTAAATCCCAGTTCCTAAAAAAAAGTTTCCCAATTTACAACAATGTTTTTCCAATTTGCTAAATAAAATAATTAAGATGTAATTCCTTACGTCCTTCATTTGGTGAAATCTGTCAGAGAAATCACATATTTTGATCAGTTTTTACTATATATACACATATGCATATCTAATAGAAATACAGGTTTAAGACTTACATATAGTCTGTAAAGACTGCCTGGTAGAAAATTTAAGCCAGGACAAAAAGGATATTTCTCTAAGAGGGATATTGAAAAGAGTGCTCATTTAGTACTTGATACAGAGCTCCTCCAAGATCCATCAGATGAATTAACCTAAGTAATATTTTTTGGCTGCCGTCCATGATGTTCGTTCCACTTCAGGTTAAACTTAACACAGTAGGAATGAATCCTTGTTTATAGTTCTTATAATTAACCTTCAATTACAAATTTTTGCTCTTAAATATTTGGTTGAAAATGGTTGCCTTGGGAATCGTGACTTCAGTGGAGACCCATCTTTGGCAGCTTAAACTTAAGACATTTAACATTTTTGGGGCATTACTTCCACAGGTGTATTCCAAAAAGATGACCTGAAGTCCAAACTGTTCCACTTTATGAAATGACTCCTTCTAAGTGGAAGGGAGTGTTTTGAAGACATGGCTACCATATCCTAGTTGATTTGTGGTTCTCAAAGGCAATTATCTTCTGTAAGCTAAATGAACACGGTTTTCATCTTGGCAACTAATGAACTACAGAGAAAACAATATCTTATTATTATTGGTGATAGAAGAATAGAATCCAGCTATTAGTGTCTGGCTAGATTTACTTTGAACTGGTTGCAAGAGAAAATAATGACACTGTAAAGCAAGGCTACTAAAAGTTTTAGGTAAATTTAAATAGAAATTATTTTAAATTAATGCATTTTCTTACAAAATGTTAGTCTTTATAAACTCAGTTTTCACCAAGAGATTTGCATTCTTTGGTGGTTTTCAGATAGAAGCTAGTTGCACTTCTAATTATGGGATTTAACCCACATAAAAGGATGCAACTGTGCCAGAGCTTCACACTCTACTCACTTAATCACTGCAGATATTGACATTTTGGAGGCGTAACTGAAGATGAGTGTTTGAGCTTCTGCATTCTGTTTATGCAAAGCAAATTTCAAACCACAGTACTGACTCCGGGATTCCAGGCCATTGAAAGGAAGTTTGAGGGTCTGAAAGGAAGACGTGAGTCAACAGTGACCATCTGAATTGGGCAGGTTTGCTGTTTCAGCAGTTAGAATGTGGTATCCACCAGGTTAGTCTCAGTCATCCTACCAGTTCTCAAAGAGACACTGAAAATTTTATTTCATTTGCCAACTCCTCATCAGAGTATCAGTCTGTACTCTAAAAATCTCCACAACAGATGCTGTCATGCCGTGACAACTAGAAAGTGAGTTTTCCCTGTTTAATATGCCCTCTTACTCTTAGAGCTTGATGAATGACTTCCTGCCCTTGAATTGTGATGCCATCTCTGGTGCAAGCTAGAGACTGCATTTAGCAAACGGCCACCCAACTGTGAATTCAAGAGAAACCATGTGTGTAGCCATTGCTGAGAGTTTACATATCTATCAACACTTGTTTAATGCCACGTCTCTCTCCACATGCTGACCTGACCTTGTTTTCACATTCTTAACTTTATCATCTTTGTGTCTCCATTTATATCCTTGCACATTGAAAATTTGATCCCACTTTATCACTTAAAAATTGGATAAGAATTGGCAGGAGAGAAAACTCAGTGCAGGAAGCCCACAGCACAATTTTAGGTCTTTCCCATCTCATAGCATAAAAGAAAAAGCTTATAGCAATTTTCTAATGTTTCGCCTCAGTGGTAAAAGAATTGGGATAGTCATTCAGCAAAAAGAGTTAATACTCATGTACCAAAGGAAATGTCAACATCCCCCTTGTCACAAAAACAAGAATTGACATTTAGGAGATGGAAGAAATTACAGCTAAACAATTTAACATTCTGTTGTCTTTCTGTAAAGGATAGCAATGCCAAGGATTTGTGGAAGGTTCTGTGTACAGTGCTTGTAAAGAAGATTGCTGCAGCCAGTGCATCCATAGGAAACAATTACAGTGTGATTGGCTGAGAAAGAAAGATGATTATTTACAAAAGGCAGAAGTCACAACTTTTTTTTTTCTCAAGCAGTTGATAGATATTTAACTCTTCTCAGCAAGACAGAACTTTTAACATATATATATTTAACTAATTATTCCAGTCTACCCATTACTTTTCTCCATCTGCCAGCATCTTCAGATACACTGCATGGTAAGAGAAATGAATATCTTGTAAAGCAAGTAATGTGGGGTAAATGTCTTTCTGAATTCTATGAAATTTTTCCTTAGTTAAAGGAAAGCTGTATTCTAATCATTACACACAATACAGAAAATAGTCTGTGCTCCTGGTGGTTTCTGTATTTTATCTGAACTTTCTTAATTAATAAATAAATACAAGAGAAGCCTTTTGGTTTTTTCTCTCTGCATTAGTTACAAGGTAGGAAGTGTTACAATAGCACTGCTAGTCTGTTTCCCAGGTGACAATTTTTCAAGTTGGTTAGTGGAGAAGACAGTAATTTTTCTGTAGCAAAAATGAGCAAAGCTGAATATACTTTGGTAAACGTTACCTTTAAAAGTTGCTATTAAAATTACATATGATTAGTATCCTTGGAAAATGGCATCTTCAACATAGTGAGTTATTTGAAATCATGTAAATGAAATATTTTTTCCTGTAGTGAACAGGACAAAAATGAAAGATAAATTATGCAAAATCATCATTAGGCAAAAACAAATGCATCAAAAATCTAAAAGCACTCTAGTACTGAAAAAGAGGGGAAATTTAGGTGTCTAATTTTGATGTTACTAAGGGTTTAAGCTTGTAAAATTACTATTTTAAAAACAATAAGGCAAAGACACCACAAATATGGAAATTATGACTGCCATGGTCATAAATTCTGGGCCATAAAAAGGGGCCAAGGTGATTCTATGCAATTATAAAGTAAATATATTGATCAGTTGGACAATTAAATAAGACATTAAGGATTTACATTACTGCAAATGTTCAAAGAGTTTACTAATTCAGAGTGCAACAAAGATATTTATATGGATTGATTAAAAATATATGAAGATATTAAATGCTTTGTAACTATAGTGCCTAAAAAACTGCTTTACAGATAGATGCTACAGTACTTTTAAGTTGAAATAATAAAAATATAGTGTAAAATGTAAGTGTGCTGTTGTTGTTGATATTTCACCAGAATTACTGGTGGGGAGGGCCTCTTTCACTCTTTTCTCCACGATAATTTTATGAGGTCTCAGTGTTGCAGTCTACTGTAAGCAGTGTTTTTTAATAAACCATAATCTTACCTCATATAACAGGCAGCCATAAGCAGATCCTTACTGATGTCTGAGAGCTTACACAATGCCACTTCACACAGAGATACTGTGTACCAAAAGCAGTATGATGACATTAGCACTGTAGCATGTGCTTCACTAATAAAAGTATTAACTCTGCCTCTCACCATGTGAAATGAATTTAAGTGTAGGGCAATCCTAGTAAATCTATACAGATCCTCATTCTGGAAGCAACTCAATTGCAGCTTTTTCATTTTCCCCTGTAATGTGAGGAGATGCCCAGAACTTTAAGATGGCAAATAATACGTTTAAATGTGCTGAAAGTAGCAGAAGAGACAGGAGGAGAGAGTATGCGTGGGACAGTGAAGCAGGCTATTACCATACATTTGCTTATGGAATTGCCACCATCCTTATGATAATGTGGCAGCTGCCAGCTTTATAATTCTTAGAATGCAATTCTTATGCCCTTTCTGGTTGCCCCCGCCCAACTATAAGGTGAAATTAATGACGTACATTAAGCATTTGGTTTAATTTACTAATACTTCACAAATATATCCATCTTGTCAGATGATGTGATTTAATATTGCTTTAAACTTTTCCTAGCTTCAAAGAAATTTAAAGGAAAAAAATAATGCCAACTGCTTTGCACATTTGGTTTTTTTTTCCCTAACAGAAAATAGAAGTGACAGTGTTCATGGAACATAATTGTGACAGCAGTAAAAAGCAACTCAAGGTTTGGTCTCCAAAATACAACCTAATGCATTCAGTAAGAAATGGTGTCCTAAAAGTATTCATGTTCCCTGTGCAAGCCTAGAATGAATGCAAAAACAGAACCAAAACAAGACAGGAATGTAGGAGATAGTTACACATGATGTCTTAAGCAATAATGTCATACTAACTGCTTAGCCATCAAATGTGTGGTAGCAGTCATGAAATGTGTGTTTTGAGGTGACTAAGATGCCAAGGTTATTCTTTTGCAGATGTTTTGGAACACTCTTTCCATGAAGGAAGGAGAAGTCCTTTGATTTGATAATTGAAAACAAGAGCTAGCTGAATGCAACAAGAGATTGGAAAATCTACCATACTTCTTTTTGCTCAGATGAGAGGGGATGAAGTATCTAGTTTTGTTATTTATTCAGATGACTCTCTGACCATTTCCTTTTCCTCTAAAACTTACTGAAAATGTTTCACTGTATTTTCTTCATTCTTGTTATACCACCCAATGAATAAAAATGATAGAGTTTAAAAACAGACTAGATAAAATGGGAAGCCACATAGGCCAATAATTAACACATTACATGCCTTTTCTGTTGAAGTATTTGGGGGGTTGGGTTTTGGTGTTTGTTGTTTTCTTTTTTTAATGTCTCCATTGAATGTTAATGGTGGAAATTGGTTTGGTCTATTGTCTGATATTTCTGGATTGTGACAGTTTGCCTGACTAAAGAGATTGATACCCTCGACCTGTAGCTGAATGGTATTGACTGATTGATCTATATATGTATCTATAGATGCTTTTGTATTTCTGATTTATCTGACAAAAGATTGAACAGAAATCATAAATCTCACAGAAAATTACTGGACTGCATGTTCAATATCCTTCAAGATCTTCATGTTCTGCCCTTAGTCAGGTAAAGGGAAATAACCTCAGCATATTCCTCATATGTACTCTACCAAGTATGCACACAATATTGTTTCAACTGTTTGGATTCTGTACAACATGTGGACAAAAAAATGATGAACACCAAAAGGAATATGGAATGAGTTCAAGTGGTTGAACCAATAAACAAGGCTACTGCAGCATGCAATCAAGTTTATTATGTACATGAACAATAAACCTGGCAAATGGAGTGCTGAATAAGAAAGTATTAGGAACCATTTGGCATTGCTTTGTATTTTGTGTTTATGTGTGTGAAACGTATTTCATTATTTGAAATCCCTTCTAGAGTGACCTGCTGTGCTGTCCAACTGGATAAGTGATTTATGTTAGTATATCAAACAGAGTAATGACATTTAGAGAGGAAGAAGGAACTCTGTGGCAGTGCTACTTTACTCCCTCCTGGAGCCTCACAAAATGTCATTTGTGTCATGCTGAGTGCTGTTTATTTTAGAATAAGAGACATTTACAGGTTTGACTCCTAAAGTGCTCTGAGACAGCCTAATAAAAAGGCACAAACAAAAAATAAATAGAAGAATTGCATGATTTTAAGGCAGCATCACCAATTTCCAGCAGCGGCAGAACCAACCTCTTTGTATTTCATAAGAGCAAAGGAGGCTGTCTCAGACAGTAAGATGCTTTTCTATAGTTTAGCATGTGGTTTCACCATAAATTAAAGCAGAACTAATACTGTAATCCTTACTTAGAGGGCTGTCTAAGGTGCATGAGGTGGCTGCTCTCCCTTCATTGGTTCAAGCAATTGAGTGTAGTAGAGTTGAAGAGTGACTCTTAATCAGGAAAAAAAGGATTCATTTTCAGTGGGATCAATGAGTGTATTCAATATCTTAGGTGGCTCCAGAATCAAAATGCTTTGGGTTGGGAGGGAACTTAAATACCATCAACCAAGTCACCTACCATAGGCAGGGCCACCCTTCACTAGACCAGGTTTCTCAAAGCCTCAATCCAACCTGGCTTAGGCATCCCTTCCAGGGATGGGGCATCCACAGCTTCTCTGGTCAGTGTCTGTTCCAGTGCCTCACCACCCTCACAGTAAAGAATTTCTTCCCAAAATCTAAATCTACCCTCTTTCATTTTAAAACCATTTCCTTTATCCTACCACTGCATGCTCTTGTAAAATATCCCTCTCAGGCTCTCTTGTATGTTCCCTTCAAGTACTGGAAGGCTCCTATAAGGTTTGACTACAGCCTTCTCATTTCCAGAATACTTTTTTTCTGCCCAATAGTTCATACACTTAGTTACAACTTCTTAACCACTATTGTATCTTTTAGGGGAAGGAGGGGTGTTTTGTTTGTTTACTTTGGTCTAGATTTGTTTTGGTATTCTTTTTTGTTGATATATTTTCACATTTCCGTAAGAAATATTTTTTTTCATGTGTTGCCTGGTGGGCTCCATATTGATTTCAGCTGGGAAAGGATTAAACTGGATGAGGCAAGAGACTTGGTTTACATCCAGAAAATAATGCAGTCACAGCACGATTTATGCCGTCAATAAGCCCCTGCACCTCATTAAGGTATATTTTTTTCTCCCCTTTACAAGTCATGTAAAGTAGAATCTATCAGAAGACTGATAGATTCTACTTTACAGAAAACTGCCTCTGTTTTTGCCATCCTATACAGAACTGAGTAAAGATTGAAAACATTGTGGAAGAGTTCATGGCCTTTCAGGAATGTTTCATAGAAATAATTTAATAGAAAATGAAACTTATCATCCTGCATCTGTTCACACCTTATTTTAGGTGTATAAATTTCTATTAATATCTCATTGAGATTTACTTTTTTTTACTTGTATGAATTCCCCTGAAATCTACCTGATCCCTTTATTTCAACGTGAAATTTGTTTTCTGCACACCTTTTTTTCTGGAACAACTCAGAAAAGCTGTGTTACCAATGTTTTCTCTTTGTGTCTCTATTAATTACTAGTTCTTGATTGTGAAGGGTTGCTTAGCATGATGTAGAGGTGAAAGCATTGATTCAAAGCATCATAATAAATATGGCAATTTACAGCAGTGCTTGAAGTCAATGTGATATGCACAGTGTTGAGCTGAAAAGAGCTTCAAGGCAAACATGATGGTTGTAGCAGTCTGAACGTGAACAGGGAGAAGGGATTACTTAAAGTGCTTTGGTGCAAATACTTCATACTTTTGAAAATCCATGAATGACCCTGACTGTGTCTTCTGCCTTCCATCCATTCTCATCTCTGTGGTCAGCTTGAAGCATGGTTTCACTGACCCATGCTGTTGTAGTCCTAATTTGAAAAAATGTGCTTACATTGAAGAACCTTATTGTTTTACTCTTTATACTAAAAGGAGCAACACCTCCATCTCCAGATAATTTTTTTTTCTCAGTATTCACTGGCTTTTGCCCTTTGACAGCATTACCACTGTGAGCAATGTGGGTGGAGTGACAGGACTGCTTCTCCAATTTAAAAACCTGAGTTGTATTTCACTGCAAACCTGTAATGAATTTCCACATCCATGGGGTCTTTTTACTGATATGATTTGTGATTTATTCATGAAAGTTTAATCACGTGTAGCCATGTTCTGCTGCAAAATATGAACTACAGAGTTTTAATAGGATTTGCAAATACTTTGCTGTTCTTACTGGAGGAGTATTGCCAGTGTCAGAGTGATGACCATCACCCAGCATTTTGCACTGTACTTGTCAGATATTGTAGGAACTCGGGGAGAGAAGCATTCATCGTTATTTTAATTTTATTGGAGAACAATATATTTCTCTACAAATAGGTAAAAGATAAGTGTCTGCCTCTTTACACATTATTTATTCCTATTTATCAAGGACTCATGGTTAGTATATGTAAATGGCATTGTGAGAAAAATGGCTATAAGAACATGTTTTGGTTTTTTTTAAAACATGCTTTGCTTTGATTACCTCAAGTAGAAATTGTTCTTCAGATGGGAAGGAAAAAGATGACTTTATACCACTTTCTACATGTGGTCAAAAAAGTCTTTGAAATAGTTACAGTATTTGAGTTACTGGACTTTAGTCATACTATATATGTATAATTGTGGGCACAGACCAAGCATGCATTTTTTTTCCTGTGTGTTATTACATGTCCCTTTACTCTCAAAATTAGACTGCTCTGTGGTTTCTCAGACACAAAATCCAACCCCTCCGAAGACAGGTGGGTAATGTAAATGCTGGGATAACAAAGTGCTGTGATTTGGAAGGTTCATCAGCGGTTTTCTGGCAGTTGTGGGAAGGGACTTCCAACTGCAGTGGCCTTCATCACATCCAAAAAATTGGAAAAAATTAGTACTAATGAGCATAAACACCTCTGGTAACTGTATTATATTCAGTGAGCATGAAAATCTGTTCTTGTAAAATCCATCAAAGGATTACTGATAAACCTGAACACCAGTCCATCTTCATAACAAAGCTCAAGCAGAAGATAAGCTCCTTCATCAACAAGTGTCATGCAAGTAAATTAGGATTTTGTTCTCAGTCATACGGTGTAGTAACCTGCCTCTTCTATTAACCTTGTGGTATCTTATGTTTACAGCTCTCTCTTGGCATTCATAGTGTCCAGAGATGCACCTTTGAAATTCTGCCTGTTTGTGCTATTTCTACTAATCAGGAGATTGTTTTTCATGTCCTTCATAATTCTCAATTTCAGAAACAGCTCTTCAGGTAAGTATGTTGATATTTTCGTCACTGTTTCCACAACAAGGGTCAGTGCACATAAATAAGCCTGAGTGGAGGTTGCATGTGTAAGTTACATATTCTGCACAATATATGCTGTGCAAATGCATGTGTTTACAATATCCCAGCATTGAATTATGCATTTTGCCTAATTTAAAAGGCTGAAGTCTCCTGCACAACCCACTGAAAAATTCTTCTGTATTTAATGTACTTCTTGGGAACAAAGGCCATTGAGAAAACAAATATATTAAATCTGCCCACAGATTTTTCTCATTTAAATTTTTTGTAATTTATATTAACTGTTCCAAGGCTTTTTTCTTAGAAAAATGACGCTGTCCGAGCAGTTAGCCCGTGTCCTGCCGCAGCATCAACAGATGCAGCTGCCACCAGGGGCCACCAAAGGGCTCCGCACAGGTGCGGATGACAGCTACAGCGTTAGAGGAGGTGAAGAAGTAGAGGGAGACCTTCCTGGCTGAGTTCCAGAAACACTTTATTCCAAGACAGGAGCAGGGAGTGTCACCGAAGGGGTCAGGAGCAGGAAAAGGTGCTCAGAGGGTCCCGACAAGGGTATTTGAGGGCCACGAAAAAACCGGGGGGGGAAACTACACACAGCCAATGGAAATGCGGGAAAGAGGAGGGATCGAGGGTACAATAGCCAATCACAAAACTTTGGGATGGTAAGTGAAACAGATGAACCAATAAAGCATCGAACTTCACCGAACTTTCTGGAAAGCATGCATATTAACTAGGGAACATGAATAAACATAAGGGAATCAACATAAAACTGGGAGGGGAGCAACCCAGGGACTTATCAATCTATCATCTCTTGGGTTTTCTCCCACCATAGGATTTTAGGTCTTTCTGAAACCCACTTGGCCTGGGCAACCCCTACAGAAAAACAGTATATTGGCAGCTAAAACCACATTCATTGCTTGTGAATGTTTCTAAGATCAGCAAACAAAGTATTGCTGCAGCAAATTCCCATCTTTTATTTCTATTGACTGAGAGTGAATATGGGTCCAAATGTGTTGCTGATGTTCTGAGAATCAAAAGATGTCCTATAATATAGCTTAAATGAAAGGAAGAACATTATGCCTGTGACATTTTTTCAATGGGTAGCAGTTGCCTAAGAGGACAATTTTTTTTTCTGTGACAGTTCCTCAGTAATTTCAGATTCAGCCTCTAATCTACTGGCATTGATTTTTGCTGTGGTCAGTTTTTGGATTCCAAAGCACGAGTCAGAAAGTAAGATGGATATGTAGATTTTACGGAAATGCAGGAATTCTACAGTCAGCAGAGACAGGAGGGTTTGCAGTGTGAGAGTTAGTTGCCTGCATCTTAAGGTAATCTGGCCTCCATCCCATGCTTAAGCAGCGGTATGGATCGGTGATCAGAGGTATTGCCTGGCTATGCAATTACCTGAATGGAACAGTTGTGCTTGGGCTCAGAACAGTTGTGTGTGTCCTACTAAAAAGAAGAACAAATACACATGCGTAATGATGGAGCTCATATACCCCTAACCAATCTTCTCATGCCCCTAAAGATTTTGTGTATTAAGCATTTGCTAACTGGTAGCACATATCCCAATCCCCTCAGTGGCAAGGTTAGTAACACAACTACAGTAAAGTGGTGCAGCTGAGCACGGTTGTCTCAACCAGTAAGGCCCGGACTGTGTTGGACCAGGTGGTCTGATATGGGAGCAGTCTGTCTCTTATGAATGGAAGGACTTTTAGATCCCTCTTCCAAAGAGATACCTAGGGGCACTGCACTGAAGAACTCTTCTAAACTGACAGATATTTTCTCTTTCCCCTTCTAATTCTGAACTTACGGAAGAGATCGTGTCTACATGCTTCTGATTGGGATATCTCTAGGAGAACAGTATATTCGAGAATACCTTGCATTTTTTATGTATCTCTGTCAACATGATGTAGACTTCTACTATTTAACTATGTGAAATAGTCAAGATTTTCCAATCATGACTGTGCTTTCAGTATTATTCAGTCATAGCCATAAAGAGGAATTTTTAAATGGTGGCCTTAAACTCTATTTAAGAATCTGCTTTTTTGCTTCATTGTTAGTAAATCTTGCCAAAATTAATAAAAAAATTCCATGACTGTTCACACAAATATTTCTCTCATCAATTTTTCAATTAATAAAATATCACAACACTTTTTTCCCTTAATACTTTAAGCACTCTCAAATTCTTCAAACTCTGTATGACTTTTATCAATGTTTTTGGTCTCTGTTTTCTAAAATAATTAATCTTAAACCCACTAATATAAAATCTTCCATTATCTGTGATTTTAATATACACACACTTTATTTAGAAATAAAATATACACTTTATTTATAAATAATATGAGGAAATTACTATAATTGCATGAAGGATACAGCCTCAGCTTCTGGTGCACTGCAAAAAGTTAATGCAAGTAAGTGAATTTAAATTTTACTTTTCCTCAGTGAAGATAATATGAGCTTTTCTTGCTCCTTTAAAGTATATGCCATGTAAAGATTTGTGCTGTCAGTTCTCTTGGCGAATATGATGCCATTATTTGGATCCAGCTAACTTACATATCTGGACCTGACATCAAAGATCTTGGCTGAAATTTGCTGTTCCTTTAGCTGAACAAATGCCAAGTCACTGCTTTAAAAGTATTAGAAAAGGACACCAAGAGTGTAATTGCCTTGGGTGTGGAGTGAAGCACTTGAGAAAACATGGATAAGTGGAATTGCTGTAGGAAAAATGAGAAGGGGAGAGGTTAGTTTAATAAAGAAATATGTCTGTTACAGACTGGAAATACATTGTGCTGGGAAAAAATTCTTCAGGAATCTTAGCAGGATTTTGGGCCTTAATATGTATATAAACCATATCAATGAGTTTTCAATGTTGTATGGCATTAAATTAAAAGCAATTTGACATTTCTTGTGTCACATTTATTAAAAAATTAGGCAGTTCATTCATAATATATCATAGCTACATAAGAAGAAAAGGAAATATCTTGAAAATATTAAACTAGTCTGGTTTAGTCTGGAAAAAAGTAATTTTCCGTGTGAAATGTATGATGAAACCTGAATAAATTAATGAAATATTTTAGAATTATGAAGATAAGCTTTTCTTTAAAGCAGTGTTGGTTCATTTTTCTGTAGTCCTTCCTTCTGACTTCACTTGATACACCCAGTATATGCTGCTAATGCTGCTTAAAACCTCTTTTTTTTTAGTGCCAAAACAAACCTTCAGGAAAAGAAACTGCTATTAAGACAGTGTATGAAGAAAACACAGACATGAATCTTGGAGTACACAGATTTGACTTCCCTTGCCTTGCAGCACATTCCTGCGAAGTGAGTGGGTTTAAATATTGCTTTTCCTCAATGAAGAGTATGTCTCCTTCTTACTGCCTTTAAAATGCAATACATCATCACAATTGCAGCTTAATAACAAATTGTTTTCTCTTCCCCACCTCTGGTCTTAAATTAGAGACTGATAACACAAGAAAAGGCATGAAAATAATTTTCATAACTCTGTTTAGTTCGGTCAAAAATTTTTGTATAAATTAATTACCCCTGCTGATGACATTAATATTGAAATAACCAGCTTGAGGAGCTGGATCACTCTTGACCTTATTTGATTTATTATAGTCAACTTAGAAATGAAATCACCAAAGTTAAATCTCTTAAAGGTGTCACCCGTGATTTCTAAAAAGATGATACACTCAGCTTAAAAGGACAGACATGGGACTTTATTCAAGTATGTATTTTCATTTTCCAGCTGAAAGCTGTGAATTTATTTGTTCTCCTCATTCAAATGGTACTTTATTTCAGGTTGCAATAGTATGATTTCTCTGCCTGTGATATTAGGTACACATTCACATCACTTTGCATTGTGTTAACTAGAGGTTTTATCTAAAGAATTGGTAACGTATATCCTGTGATTATGGAACTGAAATATGGAAATAAGTGTCAAAGTGATAAAACTGCTAAGCTGGAGAAGTTCACCAGATAGGGAACAGATGTGCCTGTAAATGATACAAATCACATACAGAAGTGGGTGAAATGGAACTGTCATTTAATTAACAGGTCCTTCAAACCCATGTAAATAAATAAACGTCCCATCTTATCCAACTCTGTTACTCCCTCAGGAGCTTACACATCAGATTCTGTCCTACTGGCAGAAGAGTGCATATGAATGGTGGTTGTGTCATATAAGGCTTGTTTTCTGTCATCACTTGAGATGTTGCATTCTTTTGGGTTTGGAATACATGGGTGAAAGACTACAGATGTCAGGAGATGATCCTTTATTGCCCAGATGGTTTGTAGTTTTTATATTTCTGCTTAGAATTAGAACAAAGCACAAAAAGATAGTGATGTATGTAAGAAACAATCTGTGAACATAAGGAAACTTGGAAGAGAGAGAATGAGAAGCAAAAGATAATAAATAAAAAAATAATAAAAATATTTTTCTGGGAGAAGGAACGAATAACGACAAAGGAACGTTACATTCATCTGATCATATTTCTTTTGATAGAAATTTAAGAGATTTGTGGTAGAGATAAAAGTACCATTACTGGGAGAGAGTTCTGGTGGGAGAATATGTATCTACTGAAACCGCAGATTCAGTGTAATTGAGAGTAGTCAAGGTCTTTAGCTGAGAGGGTAGCATAAGGACAAAGAGATAAAAATTTGTTAGAGAAATCATCCTGATACAGAATTTCTGCAGGAAAACTTTCAAAATGCAGATAGGAAGGCAACAGGAAATGTAGGTTAGAGATCAGCCATTGACAGGGCAGATAATATCTTATGAGGGAGTCAAAAGTGGAAGGAAGCATCAAGAATGTCTCATCAGTCACCATGGCAATGGAGAGATCAGGAATCTTATGGCAAATCTTGTCCCCTGAAGCACTGAATGGAAGGATTAAGTAAGGAAGAGATGCTCAGCAACACCTGAGAGAGGAGCAGGGAGGAGGACAAGCAAGGTTTGCTGAAGATCCAGTAAATTAGGCTCCTTGTTACTAACAGCAAAGTGCTCACATCAGTGTGTCCAGACCCATGTTTCTTCAGGCTTGTGCTGAGATCACAAGCTGCCCCACATTCTTGTTTCTGGGACCTCATGACCCAACAATGCCCCTGGTTTTCTAAGCCAGTGAATACAGTTGGCACTGACAAAATAACAACTTTATTCTTCTGGGAGGCAAATGTCAGCTATGTCTGGTTTTGAGATTACTAGGAAGGCTTACATAATTCAAGTATTAAATCAGAGAATAAATTAATTTTGTAGAATATGCTAGGGATGTAGGCAGTTTACCTGTAGTCTGTCTGCTATAGTCTTAACAAGGTGAAGAAAGGATTGTTAAATATTTCTAGCAGGATGTTTAGTTTTTTTTCTCTGCTATTGAGCCTTGTAGTTACCCCTAATAAATGGTAACCAGCCAACAGACGTCATTAGTGAAATTTGTATCTTTTTCACTCCCAGACCATATCTTTATTATTTATTTTGAGTATTGTACCAGATTGAGCCCTTTAGGAGGAATTTTACGTCCTGCTTCTTTTACTGGAAGCACTATTACAAGGAGTTCCTTTATAATAACTGGATCTTAAAGGTGTAGGTACTGAGTTTTGTAAGACTGGAGTTTTTATAGCAGCAGATAAAATTATGCCCACAGTTCTACTACAAACCTAATTTCGGAAGGATTTGTCCTTCCAAATCCCCTACAATAATATCCTTATTTGAGGGGAAAATAAAAGGCTGGAGTACCAGAGAGTGCTTCTATTCATTAAGTTTTTGTATTTGATCTATCTGATCTACCTTTTGCTCTAAAGGTGCCTGCTTAATTAGATAATTACACAGTAAACTTTAATGGTTTCTCTAATTTTATTGAGGATTGATGTGCTGGGAGGTAAAGCTATTCTTTGAATACTGTAGACAATTCCTGTGATCTAGCACAGTGACAAATGGGCAGGCCATAAGGGAAGTATTTGCAGACCTGCTGCATGTACTCTGTCTCTCAAGTGAGTATATTTGTTCCCTTTTTTGCTGAAAAGGTGTTTGTTATGACAGATCATCAGTCCAATACCTTTTGTACCAGACTGGCTTTTTTTGGGCACTACACGGCGAAACACAGAAATCTTTTGGGAGAGGAGAAAAGATAGCTCATCCTATTCTCTGGATGCAAACAGCAGTTTGTGTTGTACTGTCCTAAGGTGTGTGCTCCCCCCGTGCTCCAGAGAGTACAGAGCACATGGAATTGTATGCAAGGCTGACCTCTTTTCCCTACTGCTCTAAAACACTGTTTGACTAGACTGGTGAATTATATAGTAGTCACTGATGCACTGAGCATGAATAATTCAAGATAGATTGAATTTTAAACTACTGAGAGCACTCTTGGAAGATAGATGAGCAGAGGTGGGGTGCAAGTCAAAGCCTTGGCACCAAGGTACCAAACCTGAGGCAAAGAGAATACCAAGAATTTAATTGCTTTTGCCATGCCAAGTGTGATGTATGTCTTTAGAATAATGTAGAATTTAGAATCAGAGCAATCAGGGGAAAGCAGATACAGGCAGTATGGAAAAAGGCACATATGGTATGCAGAGCAAGCCACGCCTCAGCTCATGGAGGCAAAATACCTCCTGTCTCATGACAGACATTTAGTGTGTCCCTTTAGTGATGTTTCTCCCAACAGATTTCAGAAACTGTCCAGTGTTTCAAGGCTAAAGAGGGAGGCAAACGATCTCTTCTTGGCACTGTTTGTTTGCCCTTGCCAGATAAAACATTTTCTGTGTTTTCCTCCAAGTGGGGGCCAAAAAATAATTTTTTTCTCCCCAAAAAATCAAAAGTTTTGATAAAAGTTACTTCTGACTCTCAATAAAAGGGATACAATACAATTTTTAAAATTAGAGCTATTGCTACCTCCTCATATTCCTGTTTACTTAAATAGTTTACTGCATTTATCTTAATTTTTTATTAAAAATTTATTAATAAACATTTATTTTTTATAAATGTTTATTTATCTTAAAAAGCTGATGAAGTATGTCAATATATCAAAACCAGAAAGCATCACTAGTAGTGCATTAATGTTTAATAGTGCATTAGTGTAGAAGAGTGCCCAGTATGCTAGAGATTAGTAGCATTTGTTCCCTTCCTTATAGTCATTAACAACCACCAAAATTAAATAAATAAAATAATAAAATCCATATGTTCCCTAAAGAGCACAACAGATTCAAAAGCTAAATCCGTGCATACACTTGAAAACTTGGAGGCTAGAACACTTCTAAGCACTGTGATACTCAGTATCTCTCATTTTATTGGAAGTATTGACTTTGGATTTTACTTGCCTCATCTTTGTTCTTTGCTCTGAAAAGATACAATGCAAACAATCAAACAGTCCCCCAACACTTACACAGGAGGCCATAGGGAATGATTGATTGATTGATTTTTTTTTTTCTTTTGTAACCAGTTAGAATTCAAAAATTTCAGTAATTTTAAACAGCTAAGTCAGCCTGGACATTTTTTCTTTTACTAATCTTGAACTTCAGGGCTATCTGCCTTAGAAGCAATGATTCTCTTTGCTGTAATATACTTTATGGCCAGATCTCTAAAGGACCTAATAGCCACACTTATAATATGACAAATACAATGTTAAATCAATAACTGCTGTTTTCTGTGTATCTTCTTCAAATAAAATATTTTCTCATGGCTGTGGAAAGGAGGTGCATATTTTTACAAAATATCTAGTATGTCTTGATTTAAATAATGAAACCTTAAATCAGTTCATATATTCCCACATGTATGTATTTTTAGCACACAATTATAAATTCCCTTTACTATTAGATACTATTTGGGTTATTTTTATGTATTCTAATACTTTACAATCCTGACCTTTAAAATCCTTAGATTTTAAAGACGCTGTAGATAGAAGAACTGTATTATTTGAACACTGTAGCCTTTGAAGCAGCCATAGTACAACAGTATTATATTGTTTGAGATCAAAAGGCCAGCAGTTCTGGAGTAAGCACATCCCTCGTGGATTAATTATAATGAAATTACTCATTTGGAACACTATGCCAGAGCTTTGCACTATCCAAGATACAGAAAAAAATTCGTGTGAATGTTCTTTACACTGGAAGAAATGCTGCAGTGGCAAAAAGATGTTTTATTTATAGCAACCCTGTCTATAGAGGAGAGGGAAGAGCTACTGCACATTTTGAGAGCCAATATTTTTACTGTAGCATGTACTTTTCCTTCAGCTACATTACAGCTTTGATGCTTAAAATAGATGAACATCACAGGAAGAATAAAAATGCACTTAGCTATTATCTTCATAGCCTGCAACTTTGAAATCTGGAAATACCCCTTTTAAAAATTATTAGAGACATTTTTACTTTGAACAAAATACCTGAAAATAAAAATGCCTGGGCTTTCTGAAACATGCTTCAGAGAACAATGGCGTTCTTGAAGATTCATAAAACATTCCCAATCTGGTGAAGTTGTTGGGAATTGCATCAGGCCCAAGTGTACTTACAAGGAGGACTGGTAGGTCTGTAGGCTCACATGGACTCTCCTCATCTTTATGGTTTGGGTCTATGCTGCTAATATCCAGCCCAGCAGAAGTTCAGCTTAGCCTGTTTCCTAAGAAGTTGTTTATACAACTCAGCAAAAGTTCAGGACAAAAAGCAGAGCTTGTTCAAACTAATGTACTACTATATTAGTATAGTCCATGGATTGAACTGCTTCTAGGGGAGCGTAGAACTTGAACTGAATAGACCAAAATTAGTGTGCCAGAAATATGATTTAAAGAAGTATCAGAACAAACTACTCCATTTTTCCATCTTTTAAATTCTCTTCTGCCATGATTTGATTTCTGGTTTAAAAAGGTTAATTCCTCTGCAGTCTCTTGGACCATACATCTCCCTGGACTCTTATGCCACTCAACTGAGGATGGCTACCATCAAGATGGAATTAGGAACCAGGTGATGAATGTTTCTAGTCAAATAAGAAAAGATTTGAAAAACAGCTGATATATGAGAGCTATGCCATGTTTGACATGATGGTGTCTTTATTCTGACACTGTTTGTTGATTTTTTTAATGAGGGTGCATGGTTTCCCTCTTTAACCATAGGGTCTAGGTTAACTGATCAAAACAGTGTCTTGTGACTGAGAGCAGTGCAGAGTGAGGGTCAAAGCAACCTTGACATCAGTGCAGATTTGTTATTTATGAACGTGGCTGTGCTGTTCTGTCCCTCCAGCAGTGAGTTCACACTAGAGGCCAGAGGCCACACCAGGTCACTGACACCAGAGAGTACCTTCATAATGTTTGAACCGTCTTTTCTTTTCCTTAGCAATTTTTCTTATATTTTTATAAAATAAAGGAAATAAAATGACTTTACAACAAGCATGCTAGTTTATCCCAAACACTCTAGAAATGTTAGAAACTATTTAAAGACTCACATGGGACTTCTTCCTTAGAACATCCCTACACAGCTAAACATTAAGATTAGCTAAAACAAAAAAAGAAAAAAAAAAGTTAAATAGGAAGTTGATTTTTAAAAGATCTCTGTAGACAGAGCCTCTGTTAATATAAACGTGTTTTCTGTCTGGATACTTTGGATGTTTTTATTCTATCCAGGCTAACACACGTGATAGATCAGATTTCAGGTCCAGGGGTCCAGTAGGGACAGTGAACCATTTTGTTAACATAGAACATTACATTAAAGTGGGTGAAACACTTTTGATTCCCGAACATCTATAGATTTTTTCCCTATCAATGGACTCCATGTATGACAATTGGCTTTTCCGAGAGCTAGGAGCAAGAGATGATTGGAGTGGGACTGTACTAAAGACCATATCTACTAAGACTGGTATTTCTACGGATGAACTTAAAGGGTATCATAAAGCAGATTTTTACAGTTGGAAAGATTGAGGTGACAAATGTGAGGTGGCAACACAATATTCTAAAGGTGACCCTGCTGCTTGGGTAGTTATGCCAGAATCTCTGACAATCTCTGTTTCATTCACAGGAATTTAGAGGCTGATGGAAAGAGAGTTTGTACAAGCTAGGTTTGGGTTTCTTAGACTACTCATTTTAAAAATCAGCATGAACCTTGATTGTAAAAATTTGGAGGTTCCAGCTGAATGGTGGATAGGCCATTAGATTGAATAATTTTTTTAGGTTGGAAATGAAAAATAGATTTCACTTTGATCAGGTTTGAATCTCTATTTATATTGAATGACAATGGAGTACTTTAGGTAAACTAAAAAAGCAGTACTAGAATTATGGATGACCTTCCAGAATTACAAGCATAGGTATACAGCGAATAGGACAGAGAAAATATAATTCATATTACAAAAATTTCAGAAGAGTTGAGTTGCTATAATTTCATTTTAAAAACAAGAGAGGTTTATATTCCTTCCAACCTCAGTTATGTCTATCCCACTGTTCTTAACAGTATTTTTACAAATTTCAATCATTTGAAATCGCTTTTCTCCCACCAACCACTTGTTACTTAACCATAGGCAATGCAGTGTTTTACTTGTTTCCTTATACTTGTGAGCATGAACTTTACTATATAAGGTAAGTTTTATGTAACATCAACTTCAGCAGTGTTGACAGAAATCCCAGCAGATTAACTACGAGTTATGTAGGAATAGAATTCCATCTAATCATGTAGGATTACTTGAGATGAGCAAACAGATTTGACTTGTTTTGAAGTCCAAATGAACATACTCAACTGTGACTGCACCTTCATGAAACTTTTCATCATCTTCCTCTTGGAAGTACCAGTTATTCTATAGTTTTATTCAAGATTTCTGTGTGGCTCTTAAGACAATGTTTAATGCTTCAGTGAACCATCTACTATCATTTCACTTCAAAGGAAGGCAAAAAAATAATTCCAGTTTCTAGATCTTCTGATAATCTATCAACCTCCTGCTGTATAAATGTATTGCCAAACCATTATTAAAGTCTCTTTGGGAAATTGATCTTTTGGAAACAGTATTCTGTTACAGAAGTTCGTCTTAGTATATCATGATCCCATCATCAATGGGTTATACCAGCAAAAGTCCCTGGCTGGCTTGTTAAGTGCCAAAATGGTGACATTTTTCTAGCTGTTTTCTAGCTTCTGAAACCAAAATAACAACCCAGAACTGTTCTCTATAACATGCTTTGCAATCAACTTAAATCATTCTACAGGTATGATGGTTAAAAATATTGAGGTACAACTAAACTTAGACCAAGACTTATTTGTACACATTTGTACTTATTTGTACACTCCTGAGAACAAACACATTATCCATTTGCCTTATCTAAAGTGGTCCTAAGCCCATTTTAAAGCCAAAAGACGTCTTATTGTTCCCAGTGCCATCCACTGTTCCTCCTGGGGAAACAGGACACATCAGCCTAGGAGTTGCTATTCAGGAGGGAGGGATTAAAACTTTATTTCTATGGAATTTTGATAAGTGGATTCTGAGAGTTATGCAAAGAGGATTTTAGACCATTGTTTCATGGAGAGCAGTGTAAAACACCTCAGAAAGTACTTGTGTTGGCATATTCATGGTGTAGTGCTGCAGTATGAGAAAGAGGGACTTGTTAATGTCCAGAAGTAGTAGGCTCATTACCACAGAAGTTTGACTAAGCTGTGCCTGCTATGCTCTTATCTTAAAAGGAGCTTAAAGTTCTTTACAGTCTGATCCATTTATGGAATGTCAGAGAATTTAACCCAACCCCATCTGAAACCAGCACAGCAATTGAAAGAATAATTATTATCTTAAAATTAATTTATGTCAAGGAAACATAAGCACGAGATGTTCCCATTCCAGTTGGCTGTCCCAGAACTGATTTTATGTGTCTCAGTATTGTTGGTAAATTTGATATTGTGATACTTTGGAGGAAGAGGGTGATGGAGAAAACGGGCCTGGGAAAGCTAGTGGGAGCTCTGGATTGAGGGTGGGTTCAGGGTTTCAAGGAAGAGAGCTTTTACTCTATCCCTCAATTATTAGAATAATTTCTTTTCAGGATTCAGTATGCCTACTTCCCTTAAGTCTATCTCCTTTTTCACATAGCAATCTTCCTTCTCACCCCTTCCAATTAATGTGCAAGCACAACCCTCCAATTCTCTTTCATTTGCTTCCTCATTTGCTGTAAAGAGAGATATAAATTCTGTCTATCATTTTACTAGAGAGAGGGGACAAGATGAAAAATAGAAGAGAGAACACTCTGACATATTCCCTTGCTAACAGGTTAAGTAGAAATCTGGTTAGGTGGCAGATTATAGGAGAATTAAAATCAGCTTTTGTACCCATAAGCAAAAGCTGCCAAAAAGCTGTTTTCTCTGTGCTGCTGGATTGATGTTTGGGCATAAATGATCACAGTTTAGGAAGTGACTGATGAGTGAGACTCATAATTTGATGGATGTTGCTTCTGTTTGAGTGAAAGAAAAGCGGTACCTCAGGACAACTTGATTCAGCTGCTGCTGCTTTTGACAAACAAGCTCTGGGGTGAAGTAGCTGCAGTAGTAGCTGGCTTGGGGTGGGTGCAAACATTTGTTTTACTGCTAATGTCATTTCTGTAGAGTAAGTGAAATAAATACTGTGACAAATAACGTATTTTTCTAGAATAATTACATGCCTACTACTTGCTATATTGTACAGACAGTGCTATCAAGGTGTCCCCTTCACAAGCAGTGTCAATGTACAGAGCGTAAGTAGAACAAGAATTTTTGCAATGGATCTGGGTGTAAGGAAATAATCTGCTTTATGCTGCTAAGAAGCTCTTCTAGCATACTGACATCCCAGTCTCTGACCAGCATATTTAGCTGTCATATTCAAACATGGAGTTTTTTATCTCTGTTCAGGGCCTTGCAAAGGGAGTCGAATTGCAGTAGAGCCATACTGACACCAGGAGGCTATCAGCATTACTGGTCAAAGATGGGTGAATGCAGAAGTGTTAAAACGTGTCAGAAAAGCTTTTTTAAAGTTCAGTCAGTAAATAAAAAGGTATAACCCCCCCACTCCGGCATGTCCACCTTCATTACAGATTTTTTTTTTCTGATGTTTTATTTTCAGGATGGGTATCCCCTCGGGGATTTCAGGCTTCTTAACTAACCCTGCATACCATATTATCGTGAGAATGAGGACTTGCCTTTGATAGTCACAATAAAGTGCAAAGGTGTTAATAGAAAAATCTCTGCAGGAATAAATTTGAGGATCCATTCAAACAAAGGAAAGGTGCATGTCTGAAATTCCAAATAATAAAATACTACAGAGAGGTGATTCTCCTCACTTCCAATGCTTTTTTTTTCCTCCCATTTATTAAGGTGTGCTGCAACTGGCTAACTTCTAGCACATCTGTTGAGCCATCATTTTGTGTCTCCCCCTTGCAAAAGCAGGAGAGATCAGTTGAAACAATTATGAAATTTGAGTTCTGCACCACTACAAACCCTGTTTTGGAAAAGATATTGGCAGAGCACATGCCTCTGTGCTGCAAACTATCCAAATTCAGCTCTGTAAAAAATACATGGCATTTGTAGAGGCAACTAGGTAACTTTTTAGACCCCTTGAAGACTGAAGCAGAAACTATCAATCAAGAAAACAAGAATAGAAAATGAAGTGTAGACATTTATGCAATGGATAAAAAACCTTTGGAATTTAGGGAAAAATTTATACTTCCACTTGAATTTAGGTTTGAACACAACCAAAATATCAGGATATCATCCTGGATTCCTTTGTTTAGAACCGTAAGTGTGAAGCTATGGTATCTTCTTTAATATCAAGTCCATCTAACTGTGTCATGATCAGTGATAACCTGGGCAGTGATTATTAGTGCTTAAGCAGCAGGAAAGATGCATAAACAAATTTCAGGTCATGAAGTTGTATCTCAGCTAGCCAGACTTCACACGATAGATCAAAAAACATATCTTAATATTACAGATGTTCTTTGTGGGTAGATGCTACTGGACTCAGTGATAAGGCCGAATACTGGTGTGATGCACCGAATCTCTATTTCAGTTATTAATGTGTTATACAAGGCTTAGAGTGTTTTCTCTATAATGACTTGGTTGTGTCTTTGAATACTGTTTTGTAAAAATATGACTCCTTCTTTGGTGTTGCTCACTGCAAAGCACTGTTAGGCAGTATAAGTTGAAATGGCTCTGTCACCTGCAGTTAAATTAGGGAATACAAGTGAATGTCAAGTAGCTTTGTTGGTTTTTATAGGGAATAAATATGAACTATTAGTACCTGTAAAAGACATGAGGGATAGAGAAGGGACAGACAATATATGAACTCTGATTTTATTGAAATGTGGTACATTTTTGGAGGGGTTACCTGCACTGAAGTGCAGACTCTGTGCAATTATGTGGCCCTAATTCCAGTAGAGCATTAGGAATTTAACCCAGGGATTTAATTCCAAGCATTAGCCTCAATCTTTCCACTGCACTGCCACTAGGTGGGGAGGTCGGCTAACAGTTTGGAAAAATCTGTGCGTTTTCCTGTGGGGAGTTGCAGGATCCATGTCCAGGGGCCAGTGAACAGAGAACGGATCCCACCGGCATGGGGCTGGTTGTCCCGGAAGTTTAATCCCACTCTGCCTGGGAACCCAGTATGAGCCTGCTGCTTGAGTGGGCTTAAGCTGTGCAAAGTTACTTCAGCTTCAAGTTAATGCTGCCCTTTTTCCCAATGAGTTGTGAGACTTTAAACTCCTTACATAAATTTAATAATGATTTAGATTCTAGTAGAAAAATGAAAAGGAGATTTGAAGTAAGATTGCTTTTCTCTTCTGGTGAAATCTGTCGTATTTAAAATTGCTACTGTATGATTCCTCTCCATGTTTTCTCACATTAAGAAAATTACAAATAAACAAGTAGAAGAGTGGGATAATTCTACACA
Source organism: Machaerirhynchus nigripectus (assembly GCA_013397975.1). Taxonomy (NCBI): domain Eukaryota; kingdom Metazoa; phylum Chordata; class Aves; order Passeriformes; family Dicruridae; genus Machaerirhynchus; species Machaerirhynchus nigripectus. The sequence continues at coordinate 2,766,366 of VZRQ01004617.1, forward strand.
CAAAACTAAATGCTAGCTGCATTATCTAAACTGCCTGATCTTTTTAATTTTTAGAGACAAGCAAACCTTCAATTATTCCCCTCATCCTCTCTCCCTCCATCCATCCTTACTCCTTAATTTATGGAAAAGACATTTAGACAATACATTTCAAGTTTCCCAAGTACTTAAAGAAAGAAATAATTATTTTCAAAATTATATAAATATTTATATATAATCATAACTATAGTGAGTATCCAAACTACAAAATTTGGAAAAACATAACACTACTTAATAGGAAAACATGTGGAAGATCAAGTTTGGTTTTCAAGGGAGCTAGAATGTCATAAATGTTGACCAATAGGAGAATTATTTATATGACTGGGTGAACAGCAGCACAAAACATAAAACAAAGATTTTTTTTTTCTGCCTAAACGATTAATCTTATAAAGCATGAGAACCTTGCAAAGAAAGCAACAATATAGCAAACCAGCTGTATTTTGAGAATACGTTGTTTTTAAGTATTTCCTTCTAAGTTGTAGTTTGTTGTACTTATTTGTCAAACTCACATGACAAAATCCTAATTGTAAACTTTAATTTCCTCTCCTGTCTTACTTAATTCATGCCATTATGTATATGTGTAGTGCCTTTTCCTGTCTCAAATGAAAAAGCTACAACTTATTTTCAAAACTGTACTGCAGTTCTCTGCCAGAGAAGAGCAGAGTGGCATCTAACGTACAAAGTGCTGTGAGAACTGGGGGAAGAGGTGTGTGAATTTGTACTTGTTTTTTTGTTTACTTGTTCAGCTTATGTTTTATAGATCTTAAAAGTGAATGAAAAAGGAAAAAAAATGGTTGGAATTTTGAGTTTTTAATTGGCCAAAAATTCATCATCAACAAACAGGGATTTACATTTTAAAGTACAGTAATTTTCAAATTCATTAAATAATTTACTCTCTTACATAATATCTATATAAGACGTATATAAAGACATATATGAGATCTTATATAGATGTAAAAGTGACTGAAAAGAACTAATAAAAAAAAGAATCAGAAAATAAAAAGAGGCAAGACCAAATTCAAAACGTGTAAACTGTCGTGAAAGAAAGGGAAAGCATGAGCTGGGAAAAGCTCTGTTTGTCAGGCATCTCTTCTCAAATCCAGCCTTCCCATCTAATGCTGCTTCCCAAATTTATCTCGGCATAACTAAGTGATGCAATCTCAAATCTGAGTGACTCTTGTGTGTTATGGTATAAAGACACTCATATATCTAAGAGATGACCAGTTATTTGCATTGGAGTCTGTACATTTTGTAAGCGTAAAGACATTTTTCTCAAGTGCTGAATTCCATTGTGTATAACTCTCAGGAAAACTTCAAATTATAGATGGCAGGTTAGAAATTGAATTCTTGACTTGCATTTCTGTGCTGAAAGCAAATGAGCAAACAAAATGCTCCTCACAGTTCTGAACCCACGTTGATAAGTTATTCTTAAAAGTGGAAAATTTAGAGAGTGTTACTGTAAGTTTTCAGGTTTCAGAAGGGAGGGGTAAAATGGTTACATCCACTGCATTTCTTCAGTCTATTTTTTGTCTTACGTGACTTAAACACTGTATTATATAGAATTCTTAGGTCCAAATGAAAGAAACATCCTTTTACCTATCTTCCTTTGAGCTATATATGCAGGATTTAGATCTCCAGCATTTCTATAGTATCATACCGGAGACCATATCCTTGCTCCCATGAAGCTTTGCAGCCACTGGGTGGAGAACTTGTCTAACAAAATATCTCATTATGACAGAGTGAAAATCAATCCAACTGTACTTTGCTGGCTGGGCAAATTTGTCTAATACAGGTCATATATTAGGCTCTTCTTTTTCAGTGGTCAACGTGGTTCAATTTCCAGCTAGGACATAATTTGCACAATAACCTGAAGTTGAAATTAATACTCAGAAACAAGCTGTACTGGGCTTAAGAAAAATCCATTAAGCTGTCTGCATTAGAGGAAGAAGCTGACCAATGGAGTTGAAGCACATTTGTTATACTGTAAGAAGAAAGTTTCAGACAAATATCACAGGAACCAGGATGACACTCCAATAAGGTAACTTTAGGTTTAATCTCAACTGCAAATAAGAATATTATTATGATGATTTATTTGTGGTACTATCTTGTCTAAAGGAATCAAATGAGATCAGAGCCCCAGTGTGCTAAACACTCTGCTCTTGTCTTTAACAGAAGACCGTACCTTCCCAGGGGAGTTTGTTTTTAAAGTAGATGAAGCAAGTAGGAATTATTTGGAAGGCCAGAGAACAAAGCAGAGTGGTCCAAAATAACAGAGCTGGTAAGTGATGAAGCTAAGGCCAGGATCCAGGTTTCTGAGCTTTGGTCTTGTCTTCTTTATAGAATCATAGAATTGTTTGGATTGGAAGTGATCCAAAATGTCATCTAGTTCCCACCCCCCTGCTGTGACTAGGGTCAAGTTGACTGGACCAGGTTGCTCAAAGCCCCATCCTTCCTGGTCTGGAATGGTTCCAGGGATGGGGCATTCACAACTTGTCTGAGCAACCTGTTACAGTGCCTCACTACCCTCTCAGTGAAGAATTTCTTATTATTACCAAATCTAAGCTACACTCTTTCAGTTTGAAGCCATTCCCCCTTGTCCTGTGAGGCCTTGTATTCTTGTTGCTCACAGCCTCCATGACACTGTGACTTAACTGTGCCATTTTGTTAAATGAAATCTCAAAACACAGCATGTAGTATTTTCATATCTGATACAATAAAGGGATTTTGTGAAACAGGGAGATCTGTGGGGTACTAGCAGACTTTGTTAAGAACCAGATAACTTGAAAATTATTACTTTTTAAATATGGCGGACATGAATATCTCTGGGTGTTAGTTAAAAGTATCGCCTTTATATTTTTATCACAAAAATATTTGTCACAAAAAATCATATTATTGAATAGGCTAAATTATTAATACAGGATATTGTTATTTATATACTTTGATTTAGAAAGATGGAAATTATTCTGGGATAGATTGCACCAGCTTTACTCATGTTTAACAGTAACTTCTGTTGCAAATCATCTCTGTGGTAAACATAGGCAAAGTACCATAGAAAAAATTATGGATCTGGTAATAGTAGTGGCAAAAAACTTTGAATGGAGTTTGAAAAGCAACAAATTTCATTATTCATTACAGAAGATATTAACTGGCTTCATGTGTGTGCCTAAGCAATATGTCTTGACCTCCCTGTATATGTGTATGCTCCAAAAGCAGCATTACCCAATTAACCATTTACTTGCTACCCGTCTTGCTGGACAAAGTTCCTGTTCCTAATGATTATTCAAACAATGACTTTGTGTAAGTAGCAAATAGACTGAATATTCAAACTATTTTGTGTCTGAATAAACCAACAAAAAAATCCTAATTGGTTCAGATCAAATAAAAGCGTCTCTGTTTTTTCTCATTCAAACCAGAAACTAAATTATTTCATGTTGTGCTAACCATGATATTTGTATTAGGATAACCAAAGAGAAAAACATAGTTACAGATATGATGTATTACTGGTGCAAATAATGTTGCCCTTTTACCTAATAGTCCAGGGAGATAAAAATAATTTTCCCAGAAGCTTGAAACCCAAGTTTTTCTTTTTCTGGGGGAGGTATCCTGTGTGTCGTGCTGTATTCACCCATTTAATATGGCATTCTCTCATATGAAAGGTGCTAAAGTTCCGTAATAAATATTTAAACATTCTTTGATCCTAGTATATAATATATATACATTTAAAATCCAGTGGCCAAGATCCTGATCTGAACCTCAGGAAAGTGGTTCTCCATTCACTGACCTATGAATTAGAATAATTCAGGAAAACTCCTGATAGGGCATTTAGAGCTCTGTCTTCCACCAAGTGGATTTAAATTTGGAGTTTCCCCAAGAAACTGGGGTTTGCTCAAAACTGCTAGTAGATGAGGGCTGTCTTGGAGAAGCAAGATAGAAATAAGTCTCTTCCCACTGTCATCTTGATATATTCCCTAGGAGTTTAGGTTATGCAGTTATACAGAGGTTCTGTCTGCTAAAAAGGCAGAAAGAGTGGTCATAAACTTTCATTACAGAATAAAAGAGAGTAGGTCTGGATTCAGCCATAGCTCTGTGGCTGAGACTCATGAGATGAAGTATTCTACCACATCCTTTTAACCTCACTAACAGAACGAAAGTTGATTTTCACGTTTTCCTTGCTGAACTTAAGTTAGCATATCCTGCCTTTCATGAACAAGGACCTTTATTTTAAGTTTCCTGACTTAAACTAGTAAGGAGTAAGTGGAGGCAGGGAGGGAGGATGCAGGGAAAGCTTTCACTCATGGTCCCCTGAAATAAATTTTGGAGAAATGTATCTTTTTCTGTGGAAAACTGGGGAAGAACATCAGGCTTAGTGTTCCAAGCTGGGCAGTAAGAAGGCTGCCCATGTTTGCAAGTACTCACACCTGACTTAGGTGCTGAACCAAAGTTAATGACAAGAGGCCTGTGGCTCCTTTGAAATCTATATATTGTTATTAGCTCCGAGGTGAAATGAGATTTTTTCAGCTTGTATATCAGACTGTGCAGAAGAAAGAACTGTAATCAACTCCTGGCTTTCTGTGCATGTTCAAACATGTTCCCCCTTTCCCTCCCTGATGTATAGTTGTCACAGTGTAAATATTCTGCTAAATATTTCTTCCACCTGCCTCAAACAATTAAGGAATCATCGCTTAACAGGAAAATTAAATGTACCAAATGTCACAATGCCTCAGGGGGATTGAAAATGATAAAACAAATGTCGTAACATTCTATTTTTGATCCAAAGGTAAACAAAAGAAATGATGTGTGTACGTGTGTATACACATAGATTTGCTCTATTGGTCACGTAATCCATCACTGAGGCTGTTGGTTAAGGGATAAATTACAGTTCCAGCATATTTTCCAAACATTTAAACCTTTCTCATAAAATTATTTTGGACTGAAAAATATCTCCTGCTCATTCTCAAGCCAGGTCTCGGAAGTGAATTTTCTTGGAAGGTTTCATAAAAAAAATATGTTCAGTGGTTTTATTTTCACATAATAACTTTGAAATACATTAGTTGACATTTTCCAGATGCACTTTTGTGCTCAGGAGCTCAAAAGAAGCCCTTATTCAGGAGATGGAATAGGTGGCAAAAAAAGGAGAAATTTTTACCTTTAACCCTTCTCATTGTTATATGAGAAAAATAATTGTGTTCTAGTAGAAACATTCCAATGTTTTTCAAGCATAAATCTGCTAGTTCTTCTTGTCTCCTTTTGATAGGGCTAAATTCTGCAAGAAAGCGTAGATCAGCTCTTTCTAGTTAAGATTATGCTTCTTCCCCCAGGAAATTAGGTCTAGACTAACTAGGCCTCTCGTTGGTGCCATGCATAGGAGGTGGTTCAAAGAGGAAAGAAATGCCTCACTGTTTTCCCTTCAGAGCTTCCAGGAAGTGATCTTTTGAATTAGAGATGAAACAGGAGATTCGAAGAGAACTCAAGCTCTGGATTGTGTGTGTGGGTGTCTAAGGAATTCAGATTGCTATATAAAGATTTAGAAATCTCCTGGAGGCCAAAAAAAAGAGGGCTGGTTCTCAGCATTCGTTAGAACCTTGTGCAAAAAGAGTGTTTGTTACTATTCTTTGTCATAATCAACCTGCTCATTTATTAGACACGTATATTGCTTTGTGACATTACACTCTTAGCTGTTTAGAGGGGAGCCTGTGTATGTTCTTACTGCTTCCTCCTTGCCTACCTTTGTGTCCAGGCTTCACACTATCAGCTAGCCCTGGAATAGAAAGAAATAATCCATAACAATCTCTGTGTGGACATCTCAAGGTAATCTCAGCATGAAATAACTGACAAATCACTTGGCTTGGAGGTTTCAGTCAATTTCTAGATCCATTGTGATTTTGTCAGGCAGCTCAGGATACATTTGAATTAGCTTTGCAAGGGTTAATGCAAGCACTTGAAGCATCTTTTGGAGTATTGACCTGCACCAACCTCCATAATGCTGTGGCTACACTGCTGCTCATGGTCCTAATGTGATAGAAAAAGCCAGCTCAGGGAATTCTATGCTCCAGTGCAGCCTGCGCCCTAGACGTGTACTGCCTGCTTCTAAAATAAGTGTAAGAGGAATAGCAGGGATTTTGTGGGGATGAATATATGGATGATTATAAGATCCACAGTTATGCTGAGCCATAAGCCTTCCTAGACAGAATAGAAGGCGATGCAGTCCTGCAGAGTGGGAGTGTACAATGTTGTTGATGCAGTGGCCTTCCTTTTTGGTGCTGCTGCTGGCTAATAGCATTTAAGCTGCTGACATTTGAATCAATAACTAGTTATCCCTTTTCAGAAGGAGATCATTCGATAATGGAAATGACAATGAAAGCAAAGGTGGACTCATCTGGAAATACTAAAGCATTCTCTTCAGTAGCCTTAGCAGAGTTCTCAGACCTCTTTCCTCATTCTTCAAAGTTTCTGCTCCTGTTCTCAAAAGACAGTTAGCCTTTTCCTGGGTGCTCTGCTTAAACACTGACAGGACTTTTTAGATGTCAGACTTGATTATCTTATCTGCTCAGAGGACTTTATCAATCTGTCTTATTTTCATGAAGAAGGTAAATAAATTAAAACTTGATAACACGTAGGCTTCTCTGCCGAAGAGCGTGCCCCCAGTGCCACATGCTGGACTCTGACATACTGTAATGATTTTGAATCCGTATGCTTAAGAATGAGATCGAAAAAGGGAAAAATAACCACTGGATTTAAAAGTGTCTAGTCAAAAGTTCATGCACCTCCAGCATTGTCTAGTAATCTCCCACTGAAATCAATGAAAGTCTCCCATGGAACTTGTACAGTATACATATGAATCACACAGTCATTTCTGTGTTTTCAGTTTGAGTTAAACATAGGGCCAGGAAGGGACTGTTGACACTGGAAAAAGAGTGCAAATATTGCTGCAACTGAAGACCTATTTCTACTGAAGCCAGTTAGAGAGGGGAGCAGAACAATGTAGTGAAATAAATGAAGATTTCATGGTGAACTTTACAACAGTATTGTGCTGCAGGAACAGTTAAAGTACTTTTTCTGGGGATTGTTGGCACAGCATCAGATTTTCAATACAGAGTGCTACAGAGGATGGAAAAACTTAAGTGTCACGATATTTTAGGATGCATTACTACATGCACTTCAGCCTCTTCCTCACAGGTTTGGCTCATTTTTCTGAAGCTTTAAATAGCTAAAAAAATGGCTTTCCTATGTTGCCCTGATATTCTATTATATTCTGTTCTTTCTTTTTGGCATGTATGATATAGTGTAATGACATCACATCCATTAAATCTGTCTCTTGATACTTGTTTAAGGTTAACTGAGGCACAGGAGTTCTATTTCATGTGTTTGATGCTATTTAAACTGCAGAGCTTTAATTCACAGTGCCTTTAAAACAATGAAAGAATAACCAGCAAATGGGTCACTGAAGTTGATACAGGGCTTCTGCACTAACAATACTCTATATTTTATATATGATCGAAACACTTTTAATTTCCCGAACTCTTCATGTTGCCAGGGAGTACAATCCATACTTCGTTTTCTTTTTTATAAAGGCTGATGATTTGATAATAAGTAAATTAAATTTAATATTAATGCCCTTGTTAACTACCTGCAAAATGACACCTACAGTACTTCTCATCATGAATCTTCCCTTAAGCAGCTGATGAACTGGAATGAACATTACTTTTATATATATGTGCATGTATATATATATAAACACATACGTACACACATAGAAACCCAAGAAATAAAACAATATGAGAACACTGATTAAGTGTAACACTGTAATAAAATTAATTGCTTTTTTTCCATATTTCTTTATATGGACTAGCTGAAACTTGAAAATTGCAACATTGTCCTTGTAGCAGGTCCACAGAGAACAAAGCAGCTCTTGGATAACATATTTTTAAATATGCTATTATACACATTGAATCTAATTTGAAAAATTCAGATGGATATTATGTAATTTATGAGCTTCAAGCAGGTAATGTACTTTGTAAATGTTGAGATTGAGACGGTTCCTTTCCAAGCTGTTGTCTTGGAATTTTTTGTACTTGCGTATTAGATACGATACTCCCCCAGCCCAAAGCTGGATATGTTCCAGGTAAGATTGCTTTTTCTCTTGCATGCAAGGAAAAAAGAGGTAATAACTTTTGACATCTGGAGATGCTATGTAGTGTTGCCTTTTTGTTTTGTTTCCCTCTGAGGGTAAGAGCAGGATGAGAAAAGGAGGTATTTAATTTTGAATTTTTGTGTGTTTAAATTTTTCTTCTTTTTTTTTCCTCAGAAACTAGCAAGAACATTGATTTCTACCAAAATTTTACATGATAATCTTCATTTCAACTAACTTTTCAGTATAATTGCAGAATAATTCATTTAAAATTCTTATCTTACTAAAAAGTAGTCCTACAAAATATTTATTCAATAAAGATCCTTTAATGTCGAGCCTTTTTTTCTTCAGGCTTTAACCCTGATTTATTTTTCTTCTTTTTCTCTCCATTTTACTGGTTAAATAAAAATAATTGCCTGCACAATGGGAATGAAATTGAAATTAAAAATACTATCTATTTTAAAAACATTTAAAATCCTCCAAAATCATAGGAAAAACATAATGTAATGAAAAATATACAAGGTATTGTTGTGGGTTTTGTTCCCAGACAGCTTTTTTCTTCAGAAATGGGCATGAATCATGGTAAGGTTTTTAATAGTAGTAATCAGAAGGCTTTGCAACTGAAACCAGTCAAATTACGGCTTCTAAATGTAGACTTTTTTTTTGTTGAATGTTTAGTGTAGCCATTCGGGGAAACATAATGTTGTTTGCTGCTAACTAGCACAGATTGAAAGTATTTTTCAGTCTCGATGTTGAGTTGTCTAAGAACCTCTGTTTATATTGCATCCTATTTATGTAAGAAAATGAACTTCATTTTGAAGCTAGTGTCTTTGAAAGAGAGGATAATTTGCACTGCATGGATTCTGTCTGCGATATCAGCTAAGTTTGCAGAGAAAACTAGTGGTAAAAACAGCAATGTTCAAACAATTTCACACAACCATATCTTTATTCTGTACTGATAGAACTCTATGGATTAGTGGTGTGACAATTTACTCAAACATCATAGCAGTGTAAGTCCGAATAACTCTTAGTGGAATTACATCTGTTAAATCTCTAAATCATGTGACCAACGTGTTTTTTCAGAAATGCCATTGTGGTTGCTGCTTTTTAATTTCTGCTAAAAATTATGACACAAGAGTCACATTCAAGAAGTTGGTCCTAAAATGCTATTACAAAAATCCCTCTCTGGTAAACTTCCAGAGAGATTGAACTCCTCTCAGTCCTAGTGAATGAGATTTGCTTTGTGATTCTTGAAACAAACCCTAGTTTGAAGACAAGCTTATGAAGGCACTGGCTGATCTAGTGTGACATTGTGTGTGTTTGAACAATGCTTTTCTCAAGGAGCACAAAATCTACCAGCCTGGGAACGACCATGTACTATATAAAGGCAGATTTCGATGCTTTGGAGTACAGTGTGCAGGTATAAACATCAGGTTCACATCTGCCCATCTAGACTGACAATGTCATGTAAGTTTGCTGATTGATTTAAAGGTAGAATTTCTGAATGGAAAAGTGGAATCTAAGAAAAGTTCTTGTACTTCAGGGGTGCATGGCTATATCATTAATTATTTTCATTATTTTACAGAAAGTATTTACTGTTTTCACAGAATATTCTTTCCCGTAACACTAGGGTATTGCACAATGGAGACTGCACTTTCTTGCATTTTTCACAGATTTGCAATGGATTTAAGTACAGCAGTATATTAAATAGAGAATGGATACAGGCTTAGGCAATACCTAGAAAGTTTAACTATTATTAGCATTCTCCTTGGCACAGCTTTCAAATAGATCATCTAATACTTTCCCAGACAACTGTCAGGAATGGTTTGGAAGATAGTTGGACTGAAGATGGACCTAGTAAATAGTTTGTACAGTAGCTGTGGGAGAGAAAAGAGTTTAGCTGTATTATCTTATTAACCCATAGGTTCTGTACCTTAAGTAATTTGTTGAGCTTATGACTGAATAAAGTTTTAAACCTGAGTCTTTGAAATCTTTGAAGAATATCCTGTGGGCCAGTCTTTCTTTTGCTTGTGATTGCTCCACACATCCATACATGAGGTTTTCTCTTTCTTAATAGTTTTAAATCTACAGTCATTTACTTTTGAAATGAAGTCTCTGAATAACCATATCTTAGTCAATGGGTATGTAGGGTTTTGCCTGAACAACATTAAACAGGATTCAATGAATAGACTGTGAAGTCCTTGGGACAGTTTTTTTCTTATTTTTATGCTTTCACTTTATTTGGTTGATTTTCTAACAATTTCAGCTCGTCCCCAAGAATACAGGTGCTCTCTAAGCCCGAAAATACATTCCTCACTATTCACCCTTGCTCTTGAGTATTTCCGATGCAAGCAGATTGAAATGTGCTTCTGATATTCTGAGTGTCCTGGCTTCCTAACATTTTTTTAAAGGGTCATTCACTTTAGTGAGAGTTTGCAACTGAATGAAAAATTCACGGCATTTGATTTTTGCATTCTCACATGCTAAAAGGAGAGTGAAGTACAAAATTATCTTCTTAGAACTTAAAAATTACCACGTCAAGATTGAATTACAGACATGATGAAGAGATGCATCTTATCCAAATGAAACATATATATGCTAGTTAATATTAGTATGCCAACAAGAAGCCAAGAAGATTTTCAGAAATCCTCAGCATCTAAATCTTGATGATTTTCAAGACATGGTTATCTCCTGTCTAGTGCTATAATGACAAAACATTGTTAAGAGTCGATATCTCCCCCATTAATGCAGGCAGGTGGATGAACAAATTTGGAAATCTAGTTCACTACTGTACTGGAAGGAAAATGGGAGATCAGACATTTTCAAATGCAGATGTATTTGTTAGAACCCTGGAATAGCACAAACCTGTTTCATCTGGGTATATTTCAAACATTTGTGCTGCAAAAAGATTATGGTGCTCTCAAAAGGCCAGGTATTACATCCAAAACTACAGGTGAAAAACCATTATTCTATTAGCTATCATCAGTGTCTCATTTGTCACCAATTATTATTTAACTTCATAAATCTTTGCAGATTTTGCAAGTAAAGCTCATGCAGCTTTGAAACTGTTTTTTTGTTGGTTTTTTTTGGAGTTTTTTAATCTGATTATTCACAGCTTGCTAATTTGTAATTGGACTTTTACAACTCAAAAACCTCCAGATTTCAGAAAAACTAATTTATCTTTTCTTGGTTTAATTGTGGTATTCACACTCAAAACTGTGGAGTGAGATTGCTTCTAGTGGGTTTTATGCAGTGTTCTGGAACTAATAAAATATATTATTGATTGCTTAATGAAAAGCACCGTGTTCACACAAATTTACTGTGGCTGAGGGTGGATACAACAGCTACTTCTTATTCTGTTTGGAGGATCACCTGCCATTTTACTTGGGTGTATTTCTGCATATCAAGTGTGCTTTTAAATTAAGTTATGGTTGCCTACAGGGCACTATATTGGGTGGCTCCATTAAGGTGCCCTTATACTTTTCCTTCCATGCAGTGCTACCCGTTGCTTTTAATTTAGCTTAAGATCATCAAAATTAATTATGATAGAGTGTATTAAAAGTTGAAATAGCAAATCAAGGAGTTTTATTAAGTGCCCTTTAGATTTCCTTATGTGTTTAGTGGTTTTAGCTTTTTATTTGCTCATCACAGTCTGATTCATCGTGATTACTATGAAAAAGATCAGTAAAGCAGAACAAAAATGTCTGACTATGGTGGTAATAACTACAAGTCTCATTTCCTAGCTGGCTTTAGTATCCCTACCAGCCAAAATGAATGTATAACTGTTCTAGTAGTGCTGGTGACTACATGTAGTTGCCCTTTCCCTGTTGAGATGTTTGGTCTGTGCACTTGGCAGCAAAGCAATGGCTGTATTTTAGGCATATGAAAATGCTACTTGTCCCCCTCCATCATCACAATGACAAAAATTCCAGTGTCAGTGGCAAATACCAACAACTATCACTGTACTGTGATGAATCTTGCAGTGGGGAATGATCTCCCCCACTATCTGCCAGACATGACACATCGTGCCTGCTGCACTGAGTGCTCAGGGCAGGATGTATTGTGATTTTTTGATGCACAGTGTCTGGGGACAGGTGAACACCTATCCAGTAGTCCCCTGGGGTGAGCTTGTTTCTGTACGGTGTTTGTTGCTGTCCCTGGGCGTAGACCTTGTGAGGTTCCCCTAGGCACAAGCTCCTGCTGGCATCCTAATCTACTTGGTGCCCAAGTGAATCATTAATTCTGCCATTCTAGTTCACACCTTATAAACCTTTAGATTGCTCTGAAAGCAGAGCAGTTTCTTCCCACAAATGCTTGAGGTTGCTCAGTCCTCTGCATCTGCTGCATCTCTATCTGCATCTTACTACCTGGCTGCACAAGCTGGAATGACTCAGGGTGGGATACATCTGCAATTGGAGATTAAGGTCTGGCATTCATTAGTGACATTGTGTGTACAAAGCTCCATGCATAACAGATTGTAATATCTATGATGAATTCCAGACCTAATGACATAATTAGCAATATGATCTCAAGCAGAAAAGCCATCAACAAGACTCAACCTGGAAAAGATCCTGCATGTATTTCAGCAAACTACCATGTATTCATTTTTCTTATGTCGTATAAGTCATAGATTTTTAAGTGAAAAGACATTATAGCCTTCAGCCTTAACATATCTATCCACTTTACATTACCCCAGGTAATACATTCAAAATATGTACTATACCCATTGATATGTAGATGGACATACTCTTATTAACCATTACCTGCTTTCAGAGGATTAATAGTTTAACGACCAGCAGAATAACCCAATACCTGTACTTCAACCATTCCACTGAAATAAAGCATGTAACAATCTCTGCTAAACATGGCAGTACTCAAACACGTCCTGAATGGACTCAGGTCAAATCAGCTCCCCATTTCTAGACGTACCTACTGCCAATGTACCAGGTTATCTATGAATTGTACTCCTCAGGGGAAATCACCACCACATATAAAATCCCATGTGCACTAGCTTCAAAACCATTAATTCCCTCTCAACTCATAGCACAACTTGCTCCTTTGTATCTCTGAGTTACACACCAAGGCCAACATATTACAAATCAAAGAATGTCATCCATTAATTTATTAAATCAATCACAATTCTTTTGAGGTAAAAGAGGGTGACAAACAAAAATAGTTTCACATGACTGACACAATTCTAGGTGATTGTAATATACTTTTTTCCAAGACTTAGTTCTCAGTGTTTCAAATCCTCCCTTTTTTCTAGTTAAATTTTGTTTGGATTCACTTTTGACCATGTTATAACCTTTCCTGTCAGGTGAAACTCTTACTGATTATCAGAAATACTATTTTATGTATAATGAGCAAATTATCTCCAGGTCATTTGTCAAATCAACCAAATAGGCTGTGTTTTGTCTGTCTTTCACACAGTGAAGTATATTTTGAAGACTGCATCATTACATCTTTCCAGAACTCTTTCCAATTCCTTGATATCCTTTTAGAACTACAGATATTAATTCTGGACACTGAATTCCAGTAATGGTGCCATTAATGCTGCCTTACCACCTTTATCATGTTCCCTTGCTTGCAAATCAATTAAGGATCATGTTAGCTCACTGAAGGAAATCAGGTTCAACTGCTCATCTACCATTATAGTCATTTGTTATCAATCTGGAGACAGAATCATTGCTCTTTACAATAGCTTTTCTCATCTTACAAATAGTCCTTGTTTCTAGATAGAAGTCCTTGCACTTGGCTGCAATAAAACCTATGTTTAGATCTGAACTGACCTCTGCAAGCAATCCAAGTCACTCTGTACAACTGACCTGTTCTCTCTATTATTTACCATTCCACCAATAGGTCACATCCAGTTCTCTGATTAATTGAAAGTAAAAGGAAATAGATTTTTTTTCTGTATAAATTAGTTTAATGCATGAGGCCATGACCCAAAGCCCATTAGACTCACTAAAAGAATTTCTATTGAATTTGGGTAGCTTTAGGTTCTGAGTCAGTTGTAGTTTTGCTGTTTTAGAAATTATTCTGATTCCAGGATAGAGTAGAATATATTATAGGCCTTCCTGACAGCTATAGAACTGATTTTTCTTAGTTTGGTCTTTTTTAGGGTTTTTTTGGGTTTTTGTGATTTTTGGTTTATTGGGTGGCTGCCTTTTTTTTTTTTTTTTTTTTTTTTTTTTGTTTTTTTTTTTTTTTAAATTTTGCCAGCAAATAACAGCTGAACAATCCAGGCAGGATGGGGCCAAAAGCTGGCTTCAGAGCCCACACTGGAATTAAAAATAATTTTCAGTAACTTTAGAAGCTAATAGTCTATGCATCCAGTTTCTAGAATTATCCATATGCATGGTCTTAATATGTTCCATATTTTCTTAAAGTGTAAACCTGTTTGTTCAATTATTTTTCCTCAATGACACTAGAGTTGCTTGATTCGATTATCCTGAGTCAAAATGCAGGCAGGTTGTCAATTTTGTGGGAAACTACAAAATTTCAGATTTTCGTTCAAATATGGGACATGCTTTTTAAAACACTGAATAATCTTCTTTCATATTTTCTAATCTTAAAACATCGAATAATGCAAGTTGTCCTTGTTTCAAGCATCTCTAGAAATATAATCAATAATGCATAATACATGGGAAATCTTTGGATAAAGAAAAGAATAAAGAGTTTAATTCAAATTTTTTCCTGAACCTCAAAGTGGAAGGTATTTTATTTGAAACTGCCTATATGAGTTACAATTAATATTTTTTAATGTCTGTTCCTTAGTGTTTTTATAGGTAACATCTAGTGTAGCAAGTTCCTGATCTCAGTTTAGATTAAAGCACCAATATAATAACTAATAATAATTCTTCAATCAAAAGTAAGCTGTTACAGAAACATGAAGTGGTTACTTTCAGGTGAACATTCTCCAGCACTGGCTTAAAGCCATCTTCAGCAGTCAGCTACAGAAAGAATTATTGGTCAGATGACTTTCATATGTACAACACAAATTAAAATCCCAGTCGTGGAAATTTGTTTAACAATAAAACCCCAGTCCATGTAAACATCTAGACTGTTGTGGAGGAAACTTTGGATCTATGTGGACTTAACAACTGTAGCAACCTACCTCAGGCCACAAGATATCCCCCCATTTTTTCCCTAAAATCATAAGTAGGGTGTTCAAAAAGCCTTTAGTATGTTATTTTATTGATATTAAACACAGTACCTACAATTTTCTCCCTCCTTGGGGCTAGAGACAGAAATTTTCTTGCTAGTTGTTGCCTGTGTGCTTTGGCACATAAGGCTGTATCTTTCAATATCAAAGTAGTTGAGTAAGCTAATTATACTGATCCTAAAAGATTCAATGCCTGTAGGCTTTCTTCGGTGCATTGTGTATTTATATCAGAAATGAAGCTTGTCTTGTCTGCTTGCTGTGCTGTGCATGGGTTCTTAACCTCCTGCTAAGATCCCAGCTATTGATTTGGGTTGGCTCTCTCTGTAGGTGTCTGGCGTGGTGCCTTATTCTCACAAAACAATAAATACCTACTTCTGAAAGTTGGGACTTTCGCTGGTGCTTTTAGATGGCCACCAGAAACACAGCTTTACTGGTTGACTGAGAAAAGTGCCTTAATATAGAGACCTGAAATCTGGAAGTTGCTGATGACATGGGTTAACTCGAGCAAAGGCAGTAGATGTTCTGCCTTTTGCTGAAAACTGGGTGGATAACACCCTGACATGGAGTTGATAGCTTGCTGCCAGTGGATTTTATTGAAACTTCCTATGTTCTTTTCCTCAAATGGTTTAAAACGTTTTTTTTCAG
Source organism: Machaerirhynchus nigripectus (assembly GCA_013397975.1). Classification (NCBI taxonomy): domain Eukaryota; kingdom Metazoa; phylum Chordata; class Aves; order Passeriformes; family Dicruridae; genus Machaerirhynchus; species Machaerirhynchus nigripectus. Next base: position 2,782,340 of record VZRQ01004617.1, read on the forward strand.
AAAGAAGATTTACATATCAAGGGATAACTTAAGTTTTGCACTGGGTCTTATGTAATAAATTCAATACATAGGTATCACTGTGTAAGCTGTTTTTCTATCTCACTGATAACTTACAGTCAGCAGTTAAACTTTTTATTACATTCCCCAAGTCTGCTATGAAGATACAAATGGAGAGAGGAGAGGAGAGAGAAAGACTTTGCTTTTTTTCCCGTGTTTTTTGATAATGTTTATATGTAAGAAAGGGGAACTCACAACTCTAGTGACAACATGGGGTGCTGTTCAAAAGCTTCCCTGGACAGTTTCAACAGGTGAAATGTCATGGCAGAAATAGCCAGCTAGGCAATAAAACTGAGGAAGGAAATCCAGGCATATTGTCAGAAGTGTGTTCCTGGCTGAGTGACAGAGACCCACTCCAACAAGCATACAAACATGTGCATAACTACTTGTGTGAGCAGCGTTGCTGAAATTAAGGGAAGGAAAGATCTAAAACGGAAGGATATTACCACAAGCATTTTTTTGGGGGCTTTCAGCCTTCAGTCTATGGAATAGTTTGGCTTTTGCTGCTCAGCTTTACAAAACACTTCAAAAAGTATTGATGTAGCAGAGGGAGGAATATGAGTAATCGAGCAATATAGACTCTTAGAGCTCACATTTGTATGACTCATAATATTCAGGCTATGAAAAGTAGGACAAGCATTAATGCAAGGAATAATGCAAGCGTTTGTGTCAGTTTTTTTTTTTCCATCAATAAATTTAAAGGAAAAAAGATTTCCCTGTTCTCTTCTATATTTTAAGAAGGAAAAGTAATTCACAGCTCCTCCTTCACTGCTCTGCTTAGCGAAGACCAAGGACAAATGGCAGGAAAACCTGGAGTATTTTGCTGCAGGTTGGGAGTAGCCACTAGGAGGGGCTGACTGCCTTGAAGAGAAGGTAGGGATTGATTTACTCACGATTCCAATAAAAAACACTAATAAAATAAGTTCAGTACTAAAAGTAGTGCTAAGCTAAGATAAAGTTGAAGTATTTATATATTATTTACAATAGTTACATAATAACTTGTGGGATAAATACTCTGTTTTATACTAATGTACTTCCAGGCAGCAAAAATATTCACAGGCTTGATTTCAAAACAAAACTCAGAACACTGTTCTCTCCTAAAAGATAAGATTTGATTCATGTCAGTTTTTAGAAAGAAATGTCCTGTGTTTTATGCCATTACCATTGTAGGACACAGATAAAATAGCTGATTGAATAATGAAAAAGAAAAGTCTCTGTTCTGTATGTGGTTTAAAGTCAGTGTGTATAAAGCCAGGTGGCCTTGTTCCTAAGCATGGCTCTTGGACAAAACAGCATCTGTTTTTCCATAACAGCCTTTTTTGCTGCATTGTAATCTCTTTGTATATTTAATACCATAAATAAAACACTGGCATAGAAGAGAACTATAAATAAAACACTGGTGTTGAGGGGATATGACAGAAGTGATCTCTCAACTTGTTTCTTAATATCAGCGCCATAGTTAAAAGAAAAGTCTGTTCAGTGCCATACTGGAAAGGATGAGGAAGGAACTGCTGCATTCCCTCCAGTCCCCAGACTGGCACACAATAACAGTAATGCTGGGAAAGGTGCAAACGGGATTGTTCAGAGTTATTCCTGTCAACTGAGGCTTCTTTTTTCTCCTCCTTCACATAGAACTTGCTGCTCACGAAAGATGCCGGAGAGATGATGCTCACCTCTCATTGAGAGATATTTTGGAAAAGGTAACATATTCCAACCAGAGATCAAGCACCATAACAAACACATGAGGTATTGCTCTTCTACCCTAATTTACAAGACAGTGAGTGAAAACTTGTGTCTGGCCTATAATTATGATCACTGATATTTCATCTGACAAAGGACAATTCCGGGCAAATGCATCTTGGATATAATGTTTTTTCTTGTTTAAGAAAGGAAGGAGAAAATTTGATTTAGAAAGGTAAATATGAAATATATACTTTCTTTAATTTAATGACAGTCCCAAAATCAAAAATATTGCAGCTGCCAAACCATAGCCCAATAAATTTGGTGAAACATGGTTTAGTTTAGAGATCTGGAGAAGTGAGAAAGAAAAGACGAGAATCCTCATTTCTCTAAAGGCAAATTTCAATGAGGATGGCTATGATCAGTATGAAAAATAGGCTAAGAATATTCTTCTTTGGGTGGAGGATGGTAATGATCAGGATGAAAAGGGACAACATGAGCTGACCATCTGTATTGGACAAAAATATATTTTTTTTTCCCATATTCAAAAGTACACTGCTGTGAGTAGGAATCTTTTTTCACACTGATGTAATTAGTATCAGCACAAGAAACCTGTCTCCTGTTTCTCTATAAGCAAGGGAAAAAACCCAACAGTAATGACAATGTAAGAGAATGGTTTCAAAGCAGCCCTTTGCTCTGTGAGGAGGCAAGTTGAATACCGTTTTTAAACAGGAAAGATATCTGCTTCCACTGAGTTCATACAGAAGGTGGTCCTCTGCCTGTCACAGGTTGCCCTGTGACTTCAGTGCTGCCTTCATGGTAGGGTGAGGAAGGCTGGAAACTACTGCCTTTCACAGAGGCAAGTTCATGATTTGCAGGGAAGAAACAACTCCTGCTATCAGAAAATTCAATCTGCCAGTGTAACAAGGGTCTAGGCTTCGCAAAAAGGCCACTATCTGCATTCAGAACTTTGTGGGAGCTTCTTTGAGGCAGTATGTTACCTTTGAGGAGAGAAATAACACCCAAAACCCATACGGGAACTGTCAGCTCCTGCTTCAGTGTCAGCTCATCTTTGGGGCTGCCTCTCACAAAAGTGTCTTGCTGTGCCCAGACCTTGCCAAACTCAGATGGGGTCAATCTAGGGCAATAGTTTTCCACAGTGAAAATTTAGATATACAGTCTCACAGTTTCTATTAAATTAGGATGTCAGAGGAGCTGATATGCGGGATTTAGTTGCCACCACTTTGACGGATCTTCTAAATGTGAAGGTCATTAATCATGACCTTCTTACTAAGGTTCAGAATCCACAGAGTGTAGCTACCTCTTGCAGATGCATTTTTTTTGCTGCGAGGGATTCCCAATCCTGATAAGCTAGAAATGCAACAGGAGGTGGCAGCTGTGCAGAACTGCTTGTGGGTGGTAAAGGGTCTTAAAACACTTCATAATACTGGTTCCTAATTCGTTTACTCAGATATTCCAAATTCCTTCACCACTGGTGATACTGGGAAGCTCAAAGAAAGGAATGATGATACAGCATACTATCCTATATCAACTATTTCACCTGCAAACTCCAGCTGTCTGAAAGAGTTCTTTATACAGACCCTCCACTAGAAAATCAAAGACAGAAGTCAAGTGTCCAGACTAAACATTTTGAGAGGAGAAAAAACGACTGTCCAGTCTTACATAGTGGGGCCATATACTCATGTTAAGTTTATTGAACAAAGAGATGTATTATGAGCAAAAGTGATGGCTGTCTTACTTACCAAAATAATTCTTTCATTGTGAGGTCTGAGAAGATGTGTCATTGGTTCAACTTGATGCCTGAGAAAATATCTACCACCAAGCCCACTAGATTCCCACCTACTCTGTCATCTGGCCTGGTGCAGAGATAGAGATTTAAGATACTTAAACATAGGTTTACAGTGCCATTTTATCTCTCTTTCATGTTAGATCTTGCCATTATTGTGGGCAAGTATCAAAAGTCCTAGATTGTCTAAAGTGTTATTTAGCCTTTGTGGAGTCTCCCCATTAGAAATCCAGTAAGGTGCTTTCTTGGACCAACTGGTTATTTGTTGGCAAGTGAATATCAGTGATTTCAACTGTGATGGCTGAAATACTTGCCATCTCTGGCTGCCACCACAGGCAATCTGGTACATCAGAAAATAGCTGGGGCATCTCAGCTACCCACAGCCAAAGTCGCTTGGCTTATGGATCATTAGCAGCTTGTGTTAAGCAGCAAGGCTTTGCAAGAAGCTGCTGAGATGGGTGTGCATTGTTCACTGGTGTGCAACCATAGTATTTGTCTCCAGGACTTCTACCTTTACCTGGACAGTGTCCTGTTAAAAAGATTGTTTATCAACTCATTGTGACAATTTTCCTTGCACAGAGACCACCTGTTTAATATTGCTCTGAATGAACTGCAATTTGAATTTGACAGAATATTAGAGTACAAGAAATCTCCATCAAAAAGAGAAAGTTGTTCTTTTGGTCTAAGTTTGCTGGGCTTCTTAATATGGACCCATTTGCTTTTGATAACGAAGATCCTTCACACTAATACAAAAGCCTGAATAAAATCAGAGATTAGTAGCTGTAAGAAAAACATGACAACTCTTCATTCCTCTTCGAGTGAGATTTAGTGTTTAAAATGCAGTTGACCTAATTTTGCTTAGAAAATATCTTATTTTTTTATCTATGTTTTCATGCAAAAGACTTTTTAAAAGTAAGTCTTTCCCATCCTGGTATAGGAACCTTTCTTTCATCTTCCCATTCCTTTTTGGGAGGGTGCCATGTAACTTGACAGGCTCATTCTGCTCAACTCTTTCACTTTTATTCCACTATGGAAAATAAGGTGTCTGTGATAAAATCAGGGAATAAACTGTGCTAAAGTCCAGTGTCAAGTCAAAATGCATGGTTTTCAGTCAAATGTCAAATGCATGGTTTTCACTGTGATAAAAGCTTGATTTTGCATCTGATCATACTTGTATAGACAAAAAATGTTAATTGTAGATATCCAAAATTTAAAACATTTTTGACTTATGAACTTTTATTTAAAATAAAACTTCTAAAGTAAATGTAATCTTTCTTGTGTGAAAGTTTCATGTTACTGTTAATGAATCCTAAGTTCTTTGTGGCCTTACTCAGTTAAAGACCCTACTGATTCCAGTGGAGGCTGAAGTACTGCCCCATAAGTTCTAGCAATAGGAATCCTAAACACTGTTTAGTTCCTTCACTTTAGGATTTTAAAATCTCTTTGAATAAATTCACCAGGCAAGCACATCAAGCTGATGGTTTGATAGACTGGGAAGTGCCAACCTTTTCTGAAAATGATCCCTAGTGTTGCAGCCACTACTATACTTGAGAAGAGATCTTTTAAGAAGCTGGGTAAACTTGATGCATTCAAAATCATTAAACACCTTTTCCATTAATGACATGGAATTTGTCCTGTGTACACTTGCAGCACATTCCATCTGACAGTTCCTCTGAGAAAATTGGGCCTAATAAGGAGGGCAGAGGTCCTCAGCTAATGAGCAAGTGGAGGTTCTGATCTATTAGGTTAGATAGAAACTACCCTGCCTTTGAGACTTAAAATATCACCAGGGCTTCAGCCTTGTTTTGAAACATTTATGAATCAGTGCCTTAATCCTGCAGGACTATTCACCTGAAATCAGCAGAACTATTCACAGGAGTAAAAGATGTACTATTGGACCACAGCAGTGTTTTCCCCATGACATCATTAAGTCATTCTTCACCTCTCAGCCTTACTTCCTCAGCATGCTGGCTCATCATCCAGGGAGGATATGTTAGTCTTGCTTAGACCTTGCTTAATTTGAAAGAAATGTGCTAGGTGAAGATTGATTCTTTATAGTGGGAATTCTTGACTAGTAGAAAAGCCACCTTTTCTTTCCTAACAAAAAGTTCTGTTCTAAGTAAAGTCATAGCTCAACATGCTCCACATGCTTAGGTGAATCTTTTTTTGCCAGAAATGTCAATATTATCGAGTTTATAAATTCCATTTCTAGAAAACATTAATGAAAATGCCTGTGAAGATTATTATTATTATGGGAAAGCAGGTAAGTTCAGAGAAAAAACCTCTGTAAAGTATGTTTTGCAGACTTCAATAACCGTGTAAAAAAAAAAAAAAAACCAAAACAGTGAGTTAAAACTGCAGGAAATTTTGACTGTGTGAAATAGCTACTAACAGAATTTGGGCCCTGTGCTGCAGTGATGTCATCCTGGAGCTGCACTGTTCACGTATTTTGTTCTCTGTGTTGTGACTCATTTCAAAATGTGTATTGACCCTGAGAAAATCTTGCTAAAATTTCACAGGCACTTATCTCCACTTAATCTCACAGAAGCACAGCCACCAAAACAGTAAGTATTTATGTTTTGCATTTATGTGAGTGCCGGAATTTTGTGCTAACAGTTTTTTCAGTGAGACTTGGTGATTTATTCTTATCATCTGGTATTCTTTCAGTGAGGTGGTTGAGGTATGGTATACTTGGGATATCATTACACTTTAAAGCTATCAGTATTTCAGGGGGAGGAATGTAAGGAGGCAAATGGACTGAGGCTGTAAGTGGTATCACCGACAGAGTGGTGGTAGGCCCACGGTAACGGAAGGCTCCAAAAGTAGAAGCTGAACTGAAGACACAGACAGTGTGGTTAGAAAGACTTCCACAGACATCTCTTTCTTGAGTCAGGCCAGGATAACTGATGTGAAGGATAGTGTTTGGTAGGTCACATGTAACTGCTTCCCCATCGCTAAACATGCTTGGAGCTCCACTGGTTGCACTGTTACACTGAGCCCTTCAGTTAGGGAAGAACATGAGATACTGCAGGTATTACAGGTAACAGATGTTCCCATATGAAATGACAGTATTATGTTCTGTAATTATTTTAAAGACCAGATGTAAACAAATGCAGCATTTTCTTTTTCTTGTGGCTTCTCATGCATTTTTGTGTTTTATATATAGCCCTGCACAAAAACTAACCATTCAGCTGCACTATCTTCCATTGCCAGCATTGTTCTTCAAGGCACTCTTGTTTGGGTGAACATTCTTTGCCTTTCATCTAAGACTCAGTTGGTGCAAGAAAGATCTGGCTGAAAGAATGATGCAGACATAGTTTCCTAATAGGAGTATAGTTTCCATCTCCATACAGCATTTTATCTGTACAGTTCATGTTGGTATAATAGGTAAACCACAAACAGTATACCATGTTGTGTCAGTGTAACCATCTAATTAGGGTGTTTGGTACATAAAAAAACGTTACAGATCCAAACTGAAAGTTTTGACTGTTGTCCTAGCTCCTACCTTAACAGAATTATTTACTGTTGGCCTGACTTTTTGTGATTAATATATACCATGTTGATTTGGTGTGTTAAAGGTAAGCAGCATGGTACTTGCTCCTGTATTCATTGGATGGCACATAATGAAGACTAGCCCACCTTACAAATGTGTACTCAGGGCAAATAAAAATAGCTAATGTATTGACAAAAGATTTTATTTTCTATTGCACAGCTTGAATTCTTTCCTGTTCAGTGTGTGACAAAAGAAATCCTATTTTGTGGCTTCTAAGGCCAAGAAGTGCAAATTCTGTTTTCACTTAATTTATTAAGCAACTTTGGTTTTACAGTGTAAGAGAGTATTTTTTCAGATCGTGCTATTATAGCTGACTCTATAAAAAGTACTATGTATTTTTCATCTTGTCATCTTTACCAAAGTGTAAGAATTTTTGTTCAATCCTAGATCATACAGACTCTCTTTTCTGAACCTGTTGACTGACATCAACGGCAGCCTTGCTAGGGCAAAGAAAATGTCATGAAATGTTTTGTTCTACCACAGACACTGGCAAATAATTGGCATCTGTTTTCTGTTGTCTAGCTGCCATTCTGTTTTCTAAAACAGAAACTTCAATTTCTCATCTAATTCCTTGATGAATTCAGTCTCTGATGGGACTGAAAAAATTGTAAGGAAAAAAATGTGAAATATTTTGTTAAAGGAAACCTAAATAGTTTCATAGTGATTTCCATGCAATTAATTTTCCAAACTGGTTGGAATTTCTTAAAATAAACCAAATAAAAACTAAAGAATGTCTATCTTGACAAATGGAAAATTCTTTAGCTGAATAATAAAATTATTTCTGTGTTTGTCTGGATATTTTTGATAGATTCTATTGGAATTCAGTCACTTTTATCATCAGCTTTACTGTTTTACCAAAATACAGCATAATTTCTGTGTACATAGTAGGAGATTTTTCAATTGTATCCAACTATTGGCTAACAGGATATAAAATACTTTTCAAAATACATATTCAACTCCTTATTGCTAAAGCTTTAAAGCAGATAAAATAGCACTCTAACTTCAGGAATTCTTTTGACTAAGCATATGACATTAATACTCATTAATATGCTTTCAGATATGTTGCCAGAGCGGTCATAAAATTAACACCTTCTAATTTTTATATGGAAACTAAGGCAAAGTGCATCATATGACTACTTAGCAGTGTGTATGATACTTGAAATATCAACATAAATGCTGAATAAAAATACTATCTCCTTATTAAGTGAAGACATGGTTGCATCTTATGTTGTGAATTCATATTGTTCAGCTACATAAGAAGAAAGTGTGATGAAGGACTAAGACTCAGCAGGATAAGAGAAAAGATCAGCTTCTGTTTTTACACTTAAGTGTTTCCATAGCTTATCATAAAATACCAAATAACACACAGAAAGTTAATTCCAGTTTTTATATTTACCATTTTCCACTTAGGTAAAGTCTCAATAGTCATTGAATTTTAAGGGCAATATTTACCTAGAGTAATGCAAAAATCAGATACATTTTCTGCATTATTTCAGAGCAGACCATCATACTTACATTAACAACGGAATCTCCTCACAGCACACTTCTTTTCAGTACAAAATAATTTATAAATTTAATCATTACTGTGAAATGAAGATACAGTTTTAGCTGTGACTCTTTGATTATTTATAAGCAATATAAATTAAATATATAAATATTTTTAAGATAAAAATATGTATATGTACACAGATATTTGCTTCCAATGTCCTGAATCTGGAAGCTTGTTTATATGGGTAAGCTAAAATTTTTTGTGGAATCACTGTCCTTTCACGTATAGTACATGTGACACATTTCTCTCTCGGTCCTAGCCTGTGGAGCCTGTGTGAATTACTGGAGTTTTTTAGTATCTAGTACCTAGCAGATTTAGAACCCAAATTGCTGCAGATCTTTATCAGATATTTTACCACACAATTGTGGTCTAGGGCAATGACATGTAGGCGAAAAGTGCAGTTATTCTGTTAGCCAGGGAGTTATGTAGCTAGCAGGAAAATGTGGAGGAGTTTTGGGGTTTAGAGCCTTTATTAACTGCACCATTTATGAGACAAAAAAGGCAACAATTTCATTTACAGCACTGTGAATCTGTATCACTGAAACACTGAAGTCTCGTTGAATTAATTCTCAGTCTCTCCCAAGCTTCATTATTTTCATTTTGGTCAAGAAGGACTGGCTGAGGCTTCATTTCAGCTTCATAGTTCAAAGCATTCTCAGATTCTACCTTCTTCATCAGCCTGAGTTACTCTACCTAGTTTTGCTGTACGCTTGCCACTCTCATCCCATTTCCTTCTTTGTTAAAAAATCCTTTAGCAAATTATTATGCAGTATGCCAAATAAATTCTTGGTGAAATACTCTCCATTATAATTTCAACTCTTCTAATATCAGAACATGGACTACCAGTGTTTAAAACTGCTTTGGTATTTTGAGAAATTATCATTTGTTTTGCTATTCTGACTGAACATAAGAATAGAGAAGGAAACTAAAACAAATTTGTTCTGAAGGAAGAACAAGTGCTTCTTGCGGTTTTTATATAAATTTATATAAATTTTTGAATATATTACGACTCACTGTTTCTGTATGACATCTGAAGAAGAGTTGGTCTATATTTTTTTCAACTTTACAAACTGATCTACTAAAAAAAAAATGTTTATGACCCTTTAACATTCATGGCTGCAGTACCACTGTCACTGTGATAGTGATACCCTACTGTGATTTACAGCAAACGGTTTTTGAACTCTTATCAAAACATAAGCATATTGCTACCATTCTCTCTATCATGGAAACAGGTACAACTGAGCATTGTCCAGGTATGGGGCTCCCACATAAGAAGGAAGTGAATCCATTGAAGTGAGTCCAGAGGAGGGCCATGAAGATGGTGAGAGGACTGAAGCTCCTCTCCTATGAAGACAGGCTGAGAGAGCTGGAGTTGTTCAACCTGCTGAAGCGAAGCATCTGGAACCCTCCAGTGCCTAAAGGAGGTCTACAAGAAAGCTGAAGAGGTACTTATTACATGTACTTATAGGACAAGGGGCAATGGCTTTCACTGAGGAAGGGCAAATTTAGATTAGATATAAGGAAGAAATTCTTCACTGTGAGGATGGTGAAGCATCAGAACCGGTTGCCCAGAGAAGTGGTGGATGTCCCATCCCTGAAAGTGTTCAAGGACAGGCTACATGGGACTTTGAGCAACCTGGTCTCATGGAACATGTCCCTGACCACGGCAGGAAGGTTGGAATTAATGATCTTTAAGGTCCCTTCCCACCTGAAGCATTCGACGATTCTATGACCATTAAAAAGTTTAGACTGTAGTAGAATCTTACTCTGGGTGAATGGTCTGGCCAATTGAAGTTTCCACATTCACATTTTTCTATGAGGTGCAAATCATGCAAGGAAACTTTGTTATGCTATGACACAGTAATTTTTAAGCTGCAGTATACATTTAAAGAGATAGTGGCATAGCATAATTCAGTGAAAAGGCAGGTTTTCATGTTTCTTCTAGTTTAATGTAGTAGAACTGATTCTAATGAATTTTGGGGTGTTGTCACCTAAATTTTTTTGTAAACAATTTTAGGAAAATTATTTTCATAATACAGAACCTAAAACTTCTTGAAGTTACTTTGTTGTAATGCTATTAAGATGTATGTTGCAGTTCTAGCATTTTTTCCCCACTGAAGATATTGTAGTCCTACAGTATCTAAGAAATTAATACTCCTAAAAATTCCTTTTTTGAATGAACTCAGTAAAACTGTTATATAGCATAGTCTATACACCATGTTATTCAGGATGATTTTAGAAGGTGCCATTTATTCATCTGCCTTCCCTCCTCTGAGGATGGTGACATCTAAGTCTCTTGTAAGGCTTATGGCTGTATTTCTTCCTTAGCAGTAGGTTTATATGTGGTTCCTATGAAATAGTAAAATCATCAGGATCAAGAAGTAGAATTTTCATAAGAAGTGTGCAATTATGAGGAAATGTACCTTTAACACTGAAATAGTTCAAGACAAAGCATATTTGGTAACTTTGAGAAATCTGGAAAGAAAAATTCTTCAATTTTGCTCCCCAAATTGAAGTGATATGTTTTATTTTTGAGGTTTCTCTGCTTCATTTTAGTTGTTTTGGCTTATTATTATTTTATTATTTGACATGTTACTATTTCCTTCTACCACCTGAAATGACTGATTTCTGCCCCCAGGTAAATTGCTTCCTTTTCTGATGTCTTTTTTTTTGTAGATCAGAGTTCCAATATGGCCATGCTCTTGAAAGGGAAGCACCTAATACACAGCTCATTTATCAAGGTAAAAGTGTTTAACTATGACCCTAAGCACATGCTGCTGCTTGTTAGTTTAACTGAAGCTACACAAACATGATAAAAGGTAACTGACCTTTATTCTGTGCTCTAGGTATCTGTTTGATGATGGTCTCACTTTGTCCAGAGGTTTAACAAGTGTTTACTTTTTAACTAACTCTCTGATTACATGATCCTCTTTTCCCCAACTCTCTTCCTTCATCATATGATACAGCTTTTTCTTAAGTCTCTGACATTTCAAGTGAGGGTCACTGTATTTATGCAGTGCCAAGAACTAGGAACAGTCTTATGTGCTGAGTGTGCTCTTCCCCATTGTTCTGCAAATTAGTCAACATGAAACCAAATAGTGATAATGTGTTGTTATGATTAAGGTTAATAAGCTACTGATTATCGCCATAGACTACAGTTCCAGACACATTATTTAAATGGAATGCTTTTTGAACTACTTGATAAAAGATCCAAATTTCCCCCTGTTGTGATAAAAGATGTTCTAAGCCTTTAGAGAGATAGGGAAGCATTACAAAACAGGAATAGTTTACTCTGTCCAATACATTACAGATTTATCTTATGGTGACAATAGCACACAGCTCCAGAAAACATTGTCTGGTAACAAAAGGATGCTCCTCTATGTCTCTGAGACTAAGCCTCTTGAAAAAACCACTTTTGTTAAAAAAAAAACTACTGCTACCTTTCTGGTGCTTGCAACAAATTTAACAAATTATTGTGTTCAGTTAACCTTGTTTTCCAAGCTTAATCAACATACAAGGCCACTAGTTTTATGTGATTTGGTCTTCTCTAGAATGAGCAATCCTTCAATAAAACCACTGAAATTAGGACGGTTTAAACATTTAAAAAAAAAAAAATTCCCAAACCAACCAACAAACCAAACCAAAATTAACAAAAGGTTTTAACGAACAAACTTAAAAAAACCCCAGCAACCTATACTTATATGTTCCTAGGATACATAAATCTCAGACTAGAAATAAATTTTTCTTTTTAAATGATATTTTTTTTTTTGCTCAGTAGTAGTTTTATAACTCATTTCAGGTCATTTTCATGTTTGGAAATATTGACCAGCATACCTTTTTCTTCTCTAGTTCTTGAAGAGTATACTTTCCTTTGAATTTCTCAGTAAAATCTTGATTTCTCATAATGACAATGGTTTCTGCTACATTTTTCAATGGCCCTAGGGAAAAAACCCCACCAAAACCATAAAAAAATCAGCACAAGAACTTGAAAAGCTTTCTTGGGCTTTTTAGCCAAGTGTTCTGACCAACTGGGTCATTACTGACAAGCTTGTATTTTTACGCTTTATCGCGCCAGTTGACATTCACATACCCCATAGAAGAGTAGCTGAACATTGAGCTAAGAAAGAGCACTTGTTCTGCCAAAACAAGCAAGGTGCATGGTGCAAAAGTGCTTTGACAATCAATTATTAAGAATCCAGAGATGACAACTCATATACACGTATGTAAGTCGATAACCTTTGAGCATTTAATCCCCAGGGATCACAGCAGACAGTGGCAGAAAGGATCAAGGTCAGTGATAATGAAGTCAAAGTGATTGTGAAGACCAAATACAATCTAGTCTATCCCCAAGAAAGGAAAGCTTGCAGTGACTTTGTTAAACTCTGTAGTGACGTACATGAAAGAAGGCAAGTCAAATTTCCAAGCTTATTTCTTGCCTTAGTTTAGAGAAGTCCATCCTGCTTCCCAGTTCATGTTTTAGTTACAAAGCAGATACGCAAATTATGAAGCTCTCAAGTTCCAACCAGTTATTTTTCAAATCTCTCTCACTTGTCTTCTTTAGCCTTGACCTCAAGACATACATATAAAGTCATTAAAAAACCCAGGAAAAAATGGAAGCCTGATATATGACTGTCAAACTGTTGTTTTTAAGCATAGAGGAAAATCCAAGTTGCATACTTGTATCACAGGGTGTTTGTGTGAGAGAGAATTAGTAAGATAATTAGTTACCCTGTGCATTTTTTAATGTAGTTTTAACATTTTCTTTACCTTGAGTGATATTGTAAATAAAATATTTTATTCTTAGTAGCTGAATGCAAAGTTAAAATTCAAGAGCTGATGCTGCAAATATTCAATTGTTCATGTGCAAGATAGGCACTTCAATAAATAATATCACATAATATGTGTCTCAGCATGTCTCTCCTATTTAGGCCGTTTATTAAACCTATATATAGTTACTTATATAGAATAATTAGCCCAACAATCCACTCTCATCACTGAAATGATCACTATTATAGTTAAGATCAAGAAACATCCTTTCTAAAACATCAGTCCAAAATTCATAGGAGAAAATTAGGGCTGCAGAATTCACATACTGACAAGAATTCTGGAAATTATATACCATGTGTACACAAGCTTTATTTTCCTTCACAGTACTTTCAAAAAATGTAGCCCATTATGATGACATGAGCTAGATTAAGTGTAAAATCAGGTCTTGAAATATATCAGACAGATACAAGCAGACAATCTATCTTTTTCATTAAGGTATTTCTCTCTTTCATTTCCTCTAAAAAAAAAGGAATTTCATATAACAAATCTGAAAACTTGTTTAAAACCTCAAATGAAAGTGTTTTTTTTTTTTTTAATTTAGAAAATACAAAGAAAATGACATTGTTTAGAAGGAGCCAATAAGTGTGATATCACTGCAAGAAGATTAAAGAGTACACTTGGTGTTGTGTGACCTCTGCAGTTGCAGTGTTTAACCATGTCAGTCAAGTCATGTGTGTTCTGTGCATGTGCAATACAGCATGAGACATTAAATACTCTGAATTTAATTATGAACTCTGAATCAGAATTTGCTGTAAACTGCTATGGGCTGGGAGAAAAATTTGGAGAAGTATCATTACATGTTTATTATGTTTTTACATTTTTTCTAACAGGCAGGTGCTATTAGTCACTGACACAGTTGAGAGATTGGACTGCTTGGCTCCCTTTGTGTTCCTGATTGACTACAGCCTTTTAGGCCTTCTCTTGTCAATGGCCTTAGACAGCACAAATGGGATTTGGAGACACTGAAGCACCACTTTTTCTTGCATTGGCAGATTTTGAATGTAGTAGTGGTGGGAATAGAAGGGCTTCCTCCCTTGACAGCCCTCTTTCTCTGTGGAGTGGAAAGAGAACGGAAAAAGACAAGCCTACTGCTTGGGCACGCTGGGGATATAAACTTCTCCTGAAGTATTTCAGAGCTGCTCCCTGAAACAAAAGGGGAGCAGGGAAAGAACGTCTCTTGGGAGTCATAATTCATGTTCCAGTCTGCTTATTGAATGGGGCAGCTCCTTGAAAGATTCATAGATTTTAAGGTCATTTATGATTGTCTTGCCTGGCTTGTGTGACACAAGCCATAGAATTTCATCCCTTCAGTGTTGCTTTCCAACCCCTTAGGATTATATATTACTCCAAGTATATATATACTTAATGATTCTCCAGTAATAAAAGAAATAAAAAATTAATGGCCATAAACACTGCAACTTTTCTAGGGCTACTAAAGACCAGATAGTGTAGTGTCACTTGTCAAGTTTTAAGTCATTTGGGAGAAAAAATATATACCTAAAAATACTTAGAAAGTCCCTGGTATGTTTTCTTTGTGTAATTTGAAGGCAGTGAAGGGAAACAATGCAGCCTGTCCTATTATCTTTCTGTTTGGGGAAGAGTATCCATTTCCCCATCTGTGCTGGCAGTGCCCTTTGCCGAGTTACTGCCACAGATGTAAGCAAAGGGGCACAGAGAAGGAGTAGAAGTGGCAGTATTATCATTGTAGAAGATGAATGTAGTGGCACTTCTAATTTATTTAGTATTCAGGATTTCGACTTTAATTAGGATTCTTTTGTCACATCATTCATCAAATGCACTTGAAAGAGATGGAAATTAACACCAAAGTTTCTGTTGCCTCAGGCATGCTTTTAGTACTTCTCCTCGTTTTGGTTTATTGTTGTTCAGTTCAGTGAAATAGTTTGGTTGTGATAGTTCGCTTAGCTGTAACCGGGTTTCAAAAGAGATGGAATGAATACATGCTCTTAAAAAGTGCTGGTTTGTGAAGCCCCTGTAGCTCCTAAAACCTCTTTTATTAAAAAAAAAAAAAAGGTTTCTCTCAATCTCTCTCTCTCTCTCTCTTCTTGTTTTATGACTGACTTCTGAGTTGTTAATGTAACGCTGTATACCAGTTTTCACCCTAAAAACTGATTTTTTGATGAATTTGTTACTGCTAGAATGCTAGTTAGTCACAGACTTATTTGTAAATTGCACATGTGTTTAGATGAAATAACTTGCTGAAACAATTTCGGATGGGATGAGGTTTAGCATAGCTACATGCTGTCTGCATGGGGAAAGGTTTGTATTAGTTTATTACTCCAGCTCCATGCTTGTCATTGTAAAATTTACACTGCTCTGGCATAACAGGAGCTGCGTTGATATATGGGTGCTCCTTATACCCAGAGCTTCCAGCTCATATAGCAGGCATCCAGTCAGACAGTGAAAAGAATGTGAACCTATATTGAAGTCTGAGACTATGCAACATATCAGCAAGGTTACTGCTGTCAGCACAAAAATCATTAGCCTATGTCCAAAAATCATGCTTAGTTGAAAAGCAAAAGGTTTATTAAGCGAGTATTTCTGGGAGCTCTGTGATTAATGAAGCCTGGTTTATGGAGATGAACTTCATAGTCTAAGCAAGTGCAAATTCTGACTGTAGGTTTTCCTACAGTTTTGGATTTTGAAAATTTCCTTCTGCATTCATGGGTGTCCAGTGACATGTGTAATTTTGTGTAGATTTTCCATAAGTAGCATCTCTCACTCTCTCTCCCCCCCACCTCTCTCCCCCTCTCCTGGTTGCTGCAGTTCAGAAAAAATCAATAGAAAAGTTCAGAGAACTTTGCCCTTTTTTGTGCCATCTTCTCAATATGTACCTGAAAGTTAAATGGATAAAGAAGTAGAAACTTTTTCAGATATCAGTTACTACATAATATTTCATAGGAAATGTTGCTAATACACAATTGGTAATACTTTGGGGGTATTTAAAACTGGCATTCTTATTATCAAACCTTTTAGATAGGTCTGGGATATCTTTCCAGCTTTTCATCCACATTACAGGAGCTAGAAATTATATTTCAATAAGGCAGACATCCTATTAGAAAACATTTGGTGTTGCATGTTAGGTGTACTGAAAGGTTTTAACAATCACAAGCCTAAAGCACAGTCATTGCTTTGAAATTAAAGATAAGTTTCTAATCTCCAAGGAAACAGTCAACGTTTTTAAAGGACCCATAAAGAGATAAATAAGAAACATTTGAGAAAACTAGAATTACTTATAAGCTCATCCACCCTGGCTGAATCAGGTAAACATTTCAACTAATGTAACTGGGAGCAAGACCAAACTCTACAAGATTTTGAGCACTACCAAAGAAACCACTTTATACACCATCATTCAAATACAAGAAACTGAGTTTCAGTACCCTTTCTTTGCCCTCACTGACTGCTGCAGTATATAAATCCTGAAGTATAGTACAGTATTTCTAAGAATGCAAAATATATATTTTAGTTCTAATGCTACTAAAAATAATAGTCTACATGTTTAAGGAAATTCAGCTAGTTACAGAGTTTCAAATAACTGGTACACTGAAACACAAGTATTTTGGTGAAATAGTCGTGGAGATCAGTTTAGTCTTAACGAAAAACCTTGGCAACAGGAACTGGTGGCTAAAAGATCTCCTTTATAATGCACATTTTGTGGGTGCCTACAGCCAGTTCTGAGTATAAATAAACTGTAGCTCTGAGAATATTATCTATGCCTTGTACTTCAGAGCTGTCAGTCACTATTTTTGATCATTAGCCATCTGTGATTATCTTAATTTTTGCCAGCAGGAGAAGGAACTCTTTTCCACCAGGGAGCTCTGTTATTACAATATAATTTATATGTAAAGAGCTCATTTCATTAGACGGAAAAAAACACCAACTTTTTACATAGGTTTGGTGGGGGTTTTTTTAATTTAAAAGAAGTTTTTAGCATTAATTATTCTGCTTTCTTTTATATATATATATATCTATATCTCTCCTTGACATGGTCCATGTAAAAACAATTAACATCATATCAGTGGATTAACAATAACTCTGTCTTTATTTTAGTTTTTGTTTAACATCCTTTATGGAAGATTAGGAAACTGAGCCAATCACCGGCCTGAAGAATTTAACTAGAGAAATTACTGCTTTTTAGTTTCACTCAAAATTATTGTACTTGAGAACCTAACTATGTCTTTACCACATGCCAGTTAAAATCCTGAAAGGGTCATTTTAGATTTCCCTCCCAGCTGTCTGTTCAAAGAATGATTTTATAGTGACTTTGTTTTTAGAATGACTTGCTGAAATGAAAGTGCTGCACCTCCCTGATTTACTAAAATGAAACTCTGCCCCTTATTGTAGTATAAAACCCTATTTTTATTAGTGTTGTAAATGCTGACATTATAATCTGAGTGAATTGGTTCGTAAGGACACTAATATAAAATAAATCACTTTATAAACTTTACTTGGGTAATTCTGACTTTTTACAGTTTGTCAATGGTGCTAAGAATCTGCTGTTACTATTTTTGACCTCAGGTATTTGTCATCTTAAAATTGGAAAGCATTCAGGTGAACTCTTAAATAAAATCAGAATCAGTATGACTGTTTACACATGATGCCCGTGTTTAATATCCTCAAATGACAATGGAGGTCTGTGTATACCGAGAGGACACTACGGTTTCATAAGTGTACATACAATGAAAATTGACTACTAGACTTTGAATTGCCTTTTTTTGATATAACTAAGCTTTGAGGCTGTGACTACATTACATTCTCGAACTTACAGTATGTATTTGACTTCTGAATTTGAATCAATTCCATGATGTAACATATAAGGTCAGATGAATAGTCACTGTCAATCATACACAAACTTTAGCATTAGCAGAGTGTTTCTGGTCTACTCTATCTGATCATACGAATTTATGACATAGAGATATGCTGCAGATAACAGCTCTTCTAACATTTTTAATCAACAAGATGTGGTGCATTTTAGTAAACAGTGTGAGAGTCAGTTAAAAAAGCTCTCTAATTAAATGAAAAATACATTTTGAGGACATATATTTTTTCTTTACAGTTACATTAAGAGGTAAATAGCAAGGAGGAAAAAGATATATGTAAAAAGGAAGAAAATTTTGATGCAATATTTAGTTACTGGTACTAACAATTGCAGTTGGACTCAGTGTTCAAATCTTGCATTCCGAGCTACCTTGGGTTTGCACATTCATATCTCCTCATTATTGCGCCCACTGGTTCTTCACATGCAGATCTCTAAGCAAGAACACTAATGGAAAAGGTTTACTTTCCCCACTCCTCAGTCTCCTTTTTGATGTCCAGCAAGGGATTTTTTTTTCAGCATTTTCAGTGGTGTCTATTACAAGATTCTCTCTTCACAAGTATGTAGCAAGCTACACTATTAGCAAAACTCACCAAAAATGAACATATGAGGTAAATCACCTGTCGAGTACATGATGATCACACTACAATGGAGTGGGATGTAGGAAGATTGGCTGCCTGAGGCTTGCTCTTGTCCAGTTCCATGAAATGAGCTCCTGTACCTTCATCTCTGAGTCAGTTTTGTTCAGAGGGAACCAAATCCATTATGCAACTCACAGCAATGTGAGGAGGAAGAGCTGGGACATTCACTTCAGAAGAACAGGGAATATCTAACATGAAACACTAACATAGACACACACCTTCACTGCAATTGGCCAGAGAGTATGTTGGTATAAGGATAGGAATAGTTAATGTACAATTATATCACAAGTATATTATAGCATAAAATGACATTTAAAAGGTTTAATTAAAATAACATTACTTAAGAACCTCTGAACATATGTTCGGTTTTGAATAAAATGCCTTTTGAAAAATGTAACTTGTGAATTGTCTAGCTAAAAGAGTAACAGAAGAATTGAACAGTACAAGGCTTTCTACATTTTTAAAATAAAACTGCCTTCATAAACTGTCCTGGTTCTGTTAAACAACTTGGGGCAAGCTGAAAGTAATTAACTTCTTACATCTCTATTGCCAAACTTGATTTGATTTGATTGAATCTATATTTATCCTCATGTGGCTCCTGGAGCACTCGTGAACTTTCATAATTCCAGTCTATCAGGACAAATCTGCAAGTTAAAAAACTCACTTTTATCAGCAGGTATTCAATGAATGGCAGGTGGCAAATAAAGTACTTAGTGAATTGTTTTAATTGCATTTCTCTTCCATCCTCCAGAACTTGAGAAAGTTTTAGAAAGCTGGAGAAGAGCAGGATGGGTTTATTTGCTGCTTTGATTTTGTTCCAACACAACTTAGTTTCAGAAAAAACTTGCTGATAGAATTTCATCGCCTTTCATGTATGGATGATATTTAAACTGGTACAACAAAGGGTCTATTGTAGTGCAGCAGAGATGTATATCACAACAAATATGCAAGCAAAGAGTTAAATTTGCTGCACCAACTCAAGTATTTAAAGAAGCTTTTAACCTGAGTCAGTTGACAAGGAGTGAGAACAAAATTCTTTTCTCCTGGAAATTAAATAGAAATTAAAGTTAACAGGTTTAGCTATAGCTATGTTTTCTGCCATTGGTTCATTTCATAGAATTAAGTTAATACAGTGCTACAAGAAAATAATTAACTGGAAAGTTCAGTGTTCAACTCAAAACCTTTTTTCTCTTCACTGTTTTCTTACACATTCTTTGTTTTGTGTGATAAGGAGAGCACAGAAGAGAACACATACCCTATATTAATGAGTATTTGAGGTTGGGCTGGAGAGTCCAGAGCGAACATTCTTCAGTGAATGAAGCCACTGAAGTTTCCTAAAATAATCCTTGTCTATGACTGCAGCAATTTTGAAAACCACCTAATTTCAAAATAACTATGCTTGATATCTTTATTTTCAAGAATTTTGACTGATATTTCTAGATTTGACAAATTTAACCTGTGAAATACTGACTGTTTTCATGGGAACATGTGAAGGAATGTTCTGGCATATATTTGTAGCCAGAAGCTTTATTCTGTAACACTTTCATGCTGATGAAGTATCTATAGAATCACAAAGAGATAGTGTAGTCTGGAGATATGAGCAGACTGAGGATCAAGGGTTAATAGTGCACCATACTTGTTTAATCTTTGCAAAGTGAGGTGAGTGATACTTGGTTGTTCTTAAGAATACCATGCAAAGCCTTAGGCAGTGAGATTGTGATGCAGGAAAATTAAAAGAAAATTTATGGATAAATGAATCAACTGAAAAAAGTGAAACTAGAACTTGAGTTCTCTCAGTTGTTCAGAATTGACATGGAGACAGTGACACTGAGGCCTGTTTCATAATTGTCCAATATTGAACAGCATGAATTTCTGCAATGCCCAGTTGGTGTTAGAGGGCATTTGATAGAGCCTAAAAGGGTATTCACCCTCTACAAGGTGTGCCATCCAATACCAGACAACAAAAAGTGTTGATCTGAGAATAATCATTTTCTAAAATCAGGAGTGAACCAGCATTTTCGGCCAACAGTTCAGGGCAACTTGGAGATTTTCCATGAAGATAAGACAGGGGTTGGCTCTATTCTTCTCTATTTGTTTTTTTCCCTCTGCCCTCACCCAGCTTTACAACTCTCCTCCATGCCTCTTACTCTATGGAACATGTAGGTATACTGTGCCTTCTGTGGGTAGAAGCACTCCATAATTGTTCTGATGTTAATATTTTATTCATTTGTTTAAGATCTAGCCATTACATTTCCTAGCCTTTAGACTTTAAATTAAAGTCCTTAGAAAAATTCTTTTGCTACAACTTAACTTGCCCATCCGATGTTCATTTGCTTCATATGTCTCAGTTAACTGTTAGGTACTTGGGAAAGACTTGGGATTCCATATCCCACCAAAAAGTCACAAGAGACAATTTCCTTGAGAAAGCTTGACTGTGTCCTTTTCTTCAGGTTCTGAGAGGTGAATGATATGTGAAGAGATGTGGACTGATATGTTTTCCTCTCCATTTTCATTTACAGGTATAATGCCCTGAAGATGGAGGCAGGTTTCTCCTGTGGTTCAAGTGCTAACCTAGGACTCAGAAGAGAAGGGTTCAATGTCCTGCTGTGCTACAGACTTCTGGAGCAAGCAGTGATATTTCATTTCACCATCTCTGACAAAGGCATCATTTCATCTGTGTTCTAGGGATTTTATTCAGGTAAATGAATGCAAATATCAATTTTTTTAAGAAGATTACATTGAAGGTATATTTATATAAGAATTTATCAAGATACCTCTATATTTAATAATTTTAGCTAAAGACTTTAGACTTTATTCAAGTCTGACTTCACAGTGTTCACTATATTAGGAATTTTTCTTGACTATGTATGAAAAAAAAAGGAGTTATTGCTCTGGAACTTAACAAGATACATTTATTCCATGGTAAAGGAGGAAGTTTAGTTCCAAGGACAGTTGCAAGCAAATGTATTATTTAAAAAGGAAAGAAAATGCAGCCTGCTGGGCATTCATTTGCTTGGAGGAGCTCTTTGTATTTACAGTTCTAGAAAAAATATTTCCTTGTAAAACATTCAGTAAATACTTAAAAGCGTACAACACTCCTGCTTTCTGAAGGGAGGCAACAGAGAGATTACTCAAAGGAGAACTGAAACAAGAAATAATAACGTATAATGGGGAAAGTTCCTGCCACTGTAGTTCAAGAGAAAATAGTCTCTTTCAAAACATAATTAAGAACTTTAGGGTACTGAAATCACCTTCAAGGGACACTGTGGGACATTCCGTTTCTGAATTTGTGTCTCAATTTGGTATGTAAAGTTAGGTCATTTTGATTTTGCTCATTTCCCTCTCACCTCTGTCTTATTCTACTATTGTTTGAAAAACTTATCCAGTGTGATATAACTGCACTAGCTGTGACTCTCTTTCATCTCCAAAATCCTCATGCTCTCCTCCTCCAAATTTGTTACTAACAGTTCTACTAATGAGTCACTGTGAAATCATTTCACAGACGTGCTCTGAAATGCTCAGCGTACTCAAGAGCAGGAGAATTATATGCATTTTATGGCACTGTAGGAAGTTTTTAAAGAATTTGAATTATTTCTTACTTCTGTCTTTTTCTTCCCTTAATGAGAGAAAGCAAGAAAAAACCAAACAAAACATCCACACACTTTCCCACATTCCCCCTTTCAATTTCTCCTCAGCAAGACTACAATTCTCCAGAGCTGATTTTCCTAAAAGAGTCCTCCCTGACTATGTTGGACAAATGTCATGTCCCCTGGCTCTCTCCATCTTGTAATGAAAATAGACCTATTGCCAGCTACACCTTGCTGATTGCTTCCTACCTGCTGCTAAGGATAATTTGTGCAGTGTAAATGAAGACTTCAGTAGTTGCTGTAGGAAAAAAAAGCTACAAAAAGGGACTGCTATTCAGCACTCACATAAAATAGCCAATAAAGAAACAGTTCTGATTAGCTGAAAATGTGTAAAGTGTATAAAATATATAAAAGATCTTCGAGTTTTCACAATTTTAATTATACCAGACATCATACAGAAGTGTTTTGCCCTGAAAAATGGATCACATACATTTCATCTTTTCATTTGTCTAATCCTATATCAAGAATTTTTGTGTATTTGTTTTCTTCATTGTTCTGTCAAATATTTATTACTGGATTGATTCCTTTTGTTTGAAAGTAAGCAATAAAAGGAATTTTCCAGGGTTAGCCTGAAGAATATTGTGACCATTTGGAATTCATATTTGCTATTTTCCCCCAAATATGCTTTCAGATAACCTCTTACCTCTGAAAGAATGAAAGAGACAGAAGCATTACATGTGCATTACAGAAAATGGTGAGTTGGAGCAGGAGACTTAAAGAGTGGCAGTTCCAGACAGCAAAGCTGTCTGCTGTGTGTGACCTCAGATCCACCTGGTTTGCCCCATCTCTGCTATGCAACGGGTCATGCTGCCTTCTTCTTGTCCCATGTTATGAGAATAATATGATGCTTATGTGGGTGCAAGAGCATTTATCATATCTTTTTGCCAATTCAGTGTGTGTAGACAAAGGCAAGCACATTATTTCTAGCCATTGAGTGACTGCTGTTTCATTTTACCTCAATTTTCTTGACACAGCCTGGGATTTAATTGAAAGGTACAGGGTGCAGGGGGGGGGAAACAGTCACTAAGAAACTAACTACCACTAAGGAAATGCATTGTCCTCCTACTGAAAACCAGATGACAATTCCTAGATTAGACATTCAGTGCATTTCCTAGACTAACAATTCAGGTATGTTTGGATAATTACATAACCTTTTACCTGCAAAGACTCATACAGCTTTCATTTCTGTCTTGTGCAAAGAGAGAAGAAAAGAACTACATCAATAATCAGTGTATTTTATATTCCCTATCACTCAATCCCTTTTTTATTCTCATGAGTTGGGATTATCTCCACACACATATCCCTTTTGTCTGTGCAGAGTAATACTTGAGGCATCTGCTAACACTAGTTTAAAATACTTTCTGCTTCCTGACAGCCAGTATTTCATCTTTATCCTCTCTAATTATCCTTCCAAATTTGTCTCTTTTCACACTTTTTACCAGCCTCCTCAACAAACTCTTAAGACATTGTAAAATGCTGGTCCTGCTTCCAAGTTACAGAGCTCTTTAACATGCCTAGACTTCCTCTCTTTAAATTGCTTTAGCTCTTTTCACCTATAAAAACATAATAATCTAAATCATGTTTTTTCTGAGGTTTAATAAAAGACCCCTCTACATATACCACCAACCAAACTGCAAATCTTTTGTTCACAGCAGCAACTTACCAAAATGAAAACAAATCCACGAGGCAGTCTGAAGTGCCCAAAACCTTCACACCCACAGCTGCAATCTTTCAGAGAGAGAAATTAAGCAAATACTTCAGGTTTTACTGAGCTCATAGACGACCTGAAAAGTCCTGGAAGATCTGAAAGGCCCTAGTCTCTTTTGGGAATTGATCAACTTTCTTGCTTTTCAGGCTTCAGCTTACTAATCCAACAATGCTGAAAGACCCTCAGCTCCATCCTTCATTCATACCCTAGCGGGCCAAGCAGTGTTTGTGGGGTTTTCTGGTTAACTCTTGACTTTTCAACACAGCAGAATTCATCAGGGGTTACAGAAAGATTTTGTTTTATCAAAATAAGTGAACTTCTTACGTTTGTTGTTCAGTCTTTGATGAGTTCTGGAAAGGGAACAAAGGACAGTTCAATTTGTTTCATGTCTCTTCCAACGGGCAGTGCCTGGGAAGGACATCACTTCTGAAGCAGAGCTGTAAGCAGCATGGCACCTGCCTTGAATAGTGGAGAGGTTTATCTTTGGTTTTGAGGTTCCTCTGACATTTCCATAGTCCAGAAGTGCATTTCAGTGCACTGGATGTCATTTCTATGCAGCTGTAATCACAGTTCTGAGAAGCTCTGGGACCCAGCAGAGCAGGATTTTGCTTCCATTCCCAGCTATTTTTTTAATGAGAAGAATTTTGTTTACCTGCTGGTGGTAGAATGAAAGATTCAAAACAGTAGTTGTTTTTCTTTTGGATTTACAGTGGTTTTATCCATCTCTCAAAGATTAAGCGAGGAAGACATTTTTAAAAGCAGTTATAGTAGTAGTGGTAGCAATGATAATAACAGCAGTAACAAATAATAAGAATAATGAAACTAAGCCAGTGAGTTTTGCATGCACTGAGAGAAAAAGGACATCAGCTGTCACTGCTGTTAAGAATAATTTATATATTGTCTATTGTCTGATTTCTTCTTCTGGGTTATAAGTGTTGACAAGTTAACATGAGGGCAAAGGTACATTGGGCTGTCAAGTTTCTATTTTCTGCTTCTTGCTCTTCCACAAAGTGCTACAGAGATTGATTGATTTGATTTTAAAGAGTTCAGTTACATCACAGTGACACAGTCTTCAATATGAATTAAAAGATTAAAATTGTTTGTTTAACTTGTTTTCATGTTGACAGGATCTTTGCACTCCAGGCAATCACTTTGTTTTCCTTACAGTTTTGTTCTTTAGCCACCCAAATGTGGAATGTCACTCAACCTTGTCATAGGTTTTTTTCTTGATGTTCCTTATTAGTCCCTACCATTCTTTTCAGGAATCTGACAAATGTGGATACCCTTTGTCGGTCAGTTGCTCTGGTTTTTTGCCATTTTAAGCTTCCACTCCCAATGCTGTTAAAGGAGTTTCTTGGTGGACATCACCTTTACTTCATAAGATACCAGTTAAGCCTTTGAGTGATCACTAGTGTGATCATTTAATTAAATTTCTGTAGACATCCCAAATGGAAGTTACACATTTAAACTCACAGTTCACAGTCACCCACAGTTTAATTTTAACTCAGCTCTAAATTTTTTGAGGGAATTAGGAAGAGATAATCCCATTAGGGGTCTTGCTGAGCTTGAGCTCTTTCTGAAAATGAGATCCAAATATTTTCAGAATAAAATTTAGGTAATCATCCAAAATTCTGAGCATCTTTCACACACTGAACTGTCCCACTGAACCTTTCCAGTCTCATCTCTTGCATATACATTTTTAATCTCTATTTTACTACACCTTCTGTACTCATTTTAGGATGGCATTCAAATTCATATGTGCATCGACTGTTATTTTAATATATACGGAAAGCTGAGATGAAATGTCAAAAGGAATGCACAAATAAAAGTATATCATTCAGAACTGATGACATTATAAACCAAAAGTTTTAGGCAAATTATGTATGATATGGGAAGGCTCAGACATGATGTGATGACCTTGATTAGATTTCTGAAAAAAGTCAGGAAAACTTTGTATGGAAGTAAAAATCACAGGGTTACGTAGAAACAGAAATATTAAGCAAGTATTGATGTTGTGATTTGCTTAGTATTTTTTTCTCTTGAACTTAATATGCTCATATGTAAAAGTTAGAAAATGGATTGTGAATTCATCACAAATAAAAAAGTGTAAAAATCTATTGTATGCATATAGGTCCTTATTAATGTAATTAACTGTACTTAAAACTCAATGATGTAAGTTAGTTTTAGCAAATACTTAAGCATCAAAATAGTGTAGACTGGTTAGTACCAGAAAGGCAGAGTTAATCATTGTCTTTTCTCAAAAATAAGACCTTGAAAGGCTAGGCTTTTTCAAAACTACATAGTTGGAAAGACATTTTCATCCTAGCAAAGTTCTACTGTTTGCAGCTGCATTTTTGCTGATTCTCTGAAGTCAGAGTTAATTGATAGACAATTTGGCCTGTAGACTTTAAATAACATACTGAAAATCTCTGTTTTGGGGAGAGGCGGGTTTAAAGTTAATTATTCCCCTAAATGACTTTTTCCAACTGAGTACTAGAGCTGGCAAAAATACTGCCATTGAATAAGGCTTTATTTCTGTGGATTTCTTTTTTTTTTTTTGGTCTAGTGTCTAAGACACAGAAAGTTAAAGTCCTTTTCCTGGGATGGGATACGGTTCTTTTCCATAATGAAATATAAGCTGCTGATTAGCTCATACTTTTTCTTTTGGCTACCTGAGCTCCTCTAGTTGACTTTTCGAAGACAAATTAGAAATCTGGGTTAAGTAGGCACAATTCCTAAATAGGAATAGCTAATTATGGGATTCTGGTTTTGATCCCAGACTTTTTAGGCTCTTCAGCATTTCTGATCTGTAGTTTTATATTGAGTGTAAACAGCTTTTTCATTCTTTATGTCTGTGACTTTCTTTTCTCTGCTTTAAACCAGACTCCCTCTGAACTGGAAGGCAGGTTTCATCGAACACCTGAGACTCTGCACTCTGGCCTTCTAGTTAACTAAGTGATCTTCTAATGTTTTTTTTCCCATAGTGTCAGCATTTATCTCTGACAGCTTGCAATTTTCCTCATTTATTTTGTTTTTCTGACTTTTAAAATAATAATTCAATAATATTATGAACCAGATTAGAATCTATTTTCTTCACATCTTTGCCTCTTATGGTAAATTATTTCCATATTTCTCAGTAACAGCTGCTTCTTGCTTCAAAGCAAGATTCAATTTCTATGGCAAATACCACAGCTTCAAGGAATGTTTTTGCCTTTTCTTTCTTTCTTTTCTTTCTTTCTTTCTTTCTTTCTTTCTTTCTTTCTTTCTTTCTTTCTTTCTTTCTTTCTTTCTTTCTTTCTTTCTTTCTTTCTTTCTTTCTTTCTTTCTTTCTTTCTTTCTTTTCTTTCTTTTCTTTCTTTCTTTTCTTTCTTTCTTTTCTTTCTTTTCTTTCTTTCTTTCTTTTCTTTCTTTTCTTTCCACTAAGCTTAAACTGGAAATCTGCATCAGTTTTTAGATATGCTCTGTAAATAAACCTCTATAGGTTTTCTTCTAGTTCATCTGAGCGTCCCTCTTTTTCCCCTCAGCTCTCTGATCAGGACATAAATTCTGCAACGTGCTTTCTCTGGATTGCTAAACCCTAGATTCTTTTGATTTTTGCCATTTATGTGTCTCTCAAGTTGTAGTCATGTTTCATTTGCTTTAAAATTAAGTGGAAATTTCCAAATAGATTTTCATGTGGCTGTCTTAAGTGAAGGGTGGTGGTTAAGACTATACATTTTAAGATGCTTTAATAGAAGTTAAATATTAATTATCTAGTCTCTAATTTAGTCTGGTGATGACATAGCCCTGAATTTAAAAAATGCACCTATTGAAATATGTATGGGCCTGCTACAATATGCTTAGTGTTGTAGCATAAAATGGGAACAATTAATTAAATAATTCACGTCAGATGTTTAGAGATAACAATTATCTATCATTCTTATCTATTGTAATTTTGTTCAAATTATGAATGACAAGGCATAGATGTTAATTCCTGCAGGAGAGGTATACTATTATTTTCTAATTATTTGTTGTTGTCTTTATATATATTATAGATATATATATTAGACATAGATATGTATTTATTATATATAAATTCATGTTTGCTATTGATTCATTGCATTAAATTACAACTTTTGAAAGCGAGGTTTAGTCATAAAATGACAAGCTGTTTATATTTACAGCTATTCACAAGGGAAAAAAGCCACTCAATAACATTGTTTCCAAAGAAGTCAAAGCTATTGTTTTCAGATTCAATAAGCTCTATTTTCTTTGTCCACCCACTTCTGAAATAAGCAGAAAGTCTGATACTTGTCTGCAGCAGTTTTGGTTTCAGTATATATTAAAAAGTAACAATTCTAAATGGAGGATATGTTCTATGTTTCATATTTGAAAATCTTCAAACGTGTGTAATTTTGAGCCAATACAGATAATATAAGGCCTGACCTGTGACTTTTAATTTATCAGGAAGCCTGAGTTTTCCAAATCGGGTCAGTGTCTGGTAAAAAAAAAATAAACATTTTGCTTTTCTTGTTTGCATTCATTTGCATTGCACCATATTTGCAATTTGTAATTAATTTTGCAGTCTATTTTTTCCTGAAGTACTTCTCAGTTTATTATTATTATTATTATTTAATATAGCCTGTGGAACACTGAACACTGATTAAGTGTTGTATGCTTTCTCTTATCTGTGAAGCATAACCGATGAAGTATTGTGAATTTGGCACTGTGTAATGTAGCATTTTGCTTGCTGTGCAGCACTAACAAACAACACATCAGTAGTCATGCCTGTCTCTCATTTAAATGCAACCTCAGAGTCACACTGCATGTTACAAATATCTGGGAGCTGTGTGATTAGTTAACATCTTTTGCATAACCTTAAAATTATAGCAAGTTCTCAGGAGATAATTAGCTTTCTGGAGACCTTTAGTGAAATGAACTCTGCCTTAGCAATGGTGGGTACTGTGTGTTCCACTACTCCAAGGAAGGATGGCATGAAAATACCTTTAAAAATAGGTTAAATGTCTCTTACATTAAAAAATAAAATAAAATGAAACAGAGAGATAAAAAAGTCCTCATTTATTTATTTCTTGCTATTAGGATTGCTTTTGCTCCCTATCTTTTACGTTCTTTCCTCTTTTGGCAGCTCTTTTGGTGTAAATAAAGGGTGTTCAGCAGGCACCAGCCTCCCTTACTGAAATCTGCTCACCTCTGTCCCAGAGTTCATGTCTCATATGCTAGGTGTGGGTAAACAGACAAAATACATCACAACTGAAGAATCAGGAGGATGTGATATGATATTTTTCCTTAGCAAAAGCTTGAGGCTTCAGTTCTTTGTATAGATTTATGGAAAGCAATGTTTTCCAAACATTCTCCAAATGTTTTTTGTCTCTTGAAATAATTCCCCAGCCATATCCATGTGCAACATTTTAAAGCTTTTGATCCTGCTTTGAAAAGGCTATTCTAAGCCTCAGTGTTTACAATATTCTCTTTTAGCACTGGAAGTATCTGTATAATAACCTCAAAATTAAAATGTTTTGGAAGCTTCTAAATATAAGTTATAACTGCAGCTGTCAGGAAACAGGATTTTGACAAAATTGAACTTGTTAAAGGAAAGTATCAATTTTGATTAAATTTGCTTGAAAGGTGTTTTCTAATTTGAAACAAAACATTTCAATAGGCTCACAGCTTTCTCTACATTTATTGGAATATAGTGTTGCTGTTTGTTTCAAAATTATTTTTCATTTTGAGGTTCACTGGTAACTATAATATAATTTATACCCAAGAAACGAAGTCTTTTTGAAACATTTTGACCTTATTTCTATTGAACTTTAAATGCATTGTCCCCCACCAAAAAAGTTTTGAAAGAAACTTCAAGTTTTATTTTGATTCTATGTGGTCAAATGTTTTTCTGAAAGGCCAATTTTTTAATGAAATTCTAAAATTTTCTGAAATATAAACAGTTGAGCTAGCTACACTGATTGTGCAAAGATGTAAGCCTGCACATGTCTTTAACCATATGGATCAAATTAAAAAGCTCCCACCAGTTTGGTGGGTTTTTATGCAGTTATCTTTTTCAGGTATTGTATTACCCATCTGATTTGGTAGTGAATCTTTAGCTTTATTAGCCACCATTCCTCAAAAGGAGGTTTGCTAGGTTTCTGAAGGCCTAGTGAGGAAAAAATGAAGACATATAGGTCCGGACAGGTCCAAAAAAGTATTGAAAATTCAAGATATATCATCAAAGAGGAACTGACGACATGGCCTGTAAGTGATGGAGGGGGGACACGTAATCAATTCCTTATCTGGAGAGACAAAGTAATAATACTCTGGTGAATAGCCTACTTTTCCAAAACAAGCAAACAGAAAGGAATTGTTTATTAATGTCCAGATGCTTGACTGAGGATCCTACAGGCATTCCAAGGATGACTCTGTTGTAGCAAAGAATGTGCTTTTCAAAGTTTCTCCCTCTCTACAAATAACTATAAAGCAAGGGTGTAGCTAAATTTTCCTCCCCATGGCAGAATCCCTGGTTAGGCAGCCAGATTCCTTCCACAGGGTACAGCAGGAGTGAGATACCCCAGAAACTGAAATAGAGTGTAAGATGTGTGAGGCTGCCTGCAGCTGAGGAATTAATCAATGGACAGGACAAATCACCGACGTCTACAGAGCTTCACAACTTCTGAGGCTCAAAATCCCCTGATAGAGATCACATAAGGCCTATTTTGAGGTACCTGATATGTGCTCACTTATGCCTGTTAAAATGCAACAAGAGGGTGAAGAGCAGCATTGCCCCATGTGTATGCACTTCTCAAGTGAAATAGTTAATTTAATTGTGAACAGAGAACCTGCCTGAGACTTTGAAGTTCACCTTACCCAGCTCCTAGGTTGGTTCTCTTAACCACTATCTTCTTCAGAGCACTTTCAAATATTACTTATAAAGCTCAAATATTTTGCAGAAGACAAGTGAAGATTTTCTGAGCATGAAAGAAAGGGAAGAAGATTGGTTTTAACTCCGTAGCTGAGCATCAGCTTGTAAGGTGGAAGATCTGATGTCAGCCCATTTCCCTCAAAAGAGTTTCTGTTGTAGGAGTGAGATAATACCATTATAGAGAACTGCATCCTAGAAGTCTTTCTTTGTCACTGCCATTCCCTTTCTGCATTTATGTAGCCTACATAATTTATATATTCATTTGATAAAAAACCAGAACAACCCTACCTAAATCCCATTTTTGATACTTAAGCATGTACTGGGCCTGAACCTGAGGGTATCAGCTACTGAAAGCTTCCTGATTCTTGTCAAAATCATTGGGCTGATCACCTCTACTTTTCAGAAATGCAAACATTTACTTTCTCTGCCTTATGTCCTCATATGTAAAATGGGAATAAAAGAACACCTTTTCCTTCTTTTTTTTTGAGCTGCAGTTTTTAACCGTGGTAATTGAAGGAAACTAAAATAATTTAACTCATATTCTTCACAGAGGTCAGTAAGCAAGTGCTAAGTGCAAAAATAATTCTCTACTTTCCAAGCTGGAGCTGGCTTGCTAAACTGAAGGACACACTCTCCAGTCCATTACCCTGTCCTCCATAGTCCTCCATATTTTACATTTTTGTCAATAAAAAATAATGTACAGTCAGAGTGTGAAATTTTCTTCTGTATGAAAGGCCAACAAAAGGCCCATGCCTCACCAGCCTTCCAGAAGAGAGTGACACCTCAACAGACCAGTCAGTGCTAATGGTTAAAAAACGAGACATTCAGAGCCTATGTGTCAAATATGTAGGGCGAAATTGTTGACCCTGACTGTCAGTCTTGTCTGGCTGAAGAGGGCACACAGGGCAGAAAGCTGCTTTTGGCTGAGGCAGAAGAAGATGAATTCTGCTTGAAGAGATGGCAGAGTTGATAAAGAGGTTGTTTACCCAGCCTGAAGGACCTTCCATTAAGATACTGAGAAACTGATTTTCTATTTTTTTTTTCCCTTCATGGTGTCCTCCTCTGTGCAGCATACTTTCACATTCTCTCTAATAGAATTTAAAACATTCATTGCCTTGACTGTAAAATAGAATTCAATGTTTCATCATGTAAACTACACACACAAGCCTGGTTTGGGTTCCCACAGAGTGCTCCACAATATATGGTTAGTCAGAGATTATTTTTCTTAAACAATTGCCTTATTTGTAAGTAAGATGATCACAAAATAGAATGGTTTTCCAGTTCTTCTTTTCATTCCTTAAGGTCAAATTTGTGACCCTTTTTAGTGAGAGTGAAGCAGAAAAAGTCTTCTACTGAAAGTGTAGCACTTGTGTAGGAGAGTTCTGTCTGAAACTGGACAAGTAAATCTTGTTCATGTAATTCATTCTGTCCTAATTCTTAAGGATCAAGTGGAAGAAAGGAATCAGTACAAGTAGCATGGTGCAGGTGTTTTATCTTAATACTCTTAGTGTCCTAAAGAATGCTTAGGCAGCTGTCACATTTTATATTTTACTTTACTTCTTGCTTGGACTGGATTTTTGAATCTCATTTAAATTTCAGTGAATTGAAAATTGAGTTAACTGGTGGTTAAGTTTCATGGCTTTGCCTGTGTGAGACGCAATTTAAGTAGATTTTCTCGGAGATTTTAAAATATTTGGCCCTTCTTCATCTTAAGTTTATTCACATTCTGTAGTAGGTATTATGCAAAATTTGTGTATGACTGATTCAGTTCTGTTAAAAGGAAAACAAACGTGAGAAGTAGATTCCCAGATTAGCAATACCACCATGCTTTAACCTGGATCTTGAGGGAGTTTCTTTGGAACAGTTATGACTGCACCAGGGTGCCCTGTCTTGCAGCAAAAATAGTAGTGTCCCATGTAGGCTAACCTGGTCACCAACTGCTCTTCCTGAATGCCACTTCTGCTGTTGCAATGGAGATGTTGTTTTGGCCACTTGTGGAGAAGATGATTCACTGCAAAATGCCATTTGTGGCTAATGATCACCTGCAGTGTTACAGGGTTTTCACAAAGGTAAAGCAAAGAGAAAAAAGCCACAGCCCAATTAAGATCTCCCCAGTTTTTGATCTTAAATCGGTAGTTCTAGTTTTTTGAGTTTTGTTAAATTATCTGACTGCACAAAAAAGTCACAATTAGTTCAACTTGCTGAAGGAGTTTTTAAATAGAATGCCATGAGTTTTTTGACTGATCTTCCCCTTGCATTTCAGCTGTTTGAGAACTGGGCCCTAAGTTGTCTATTCACAATGATCTTGTTTTTGCAAAATAATGATCTAAATTATTTATTATTCAGTTCTTAGACTGCTGCTTTATTTCTGTTGATCTTTGTTTTTCTGCTTAATTTCTATAAATTACTGTACAGTTTCCCATAAGGTATAATTAAACAGAATTGCTAAAGTTTTAATTATTGTGTATTATAGATGTTGAAAGCAACATTAGCACTTAGCTTTTAAAAATGTGATAGTATATTTATAAGAGAGCATTTATAAACACATTTACATATAGTTAAGATGAAAAAGGTATTTGAATTGTAGTCATTAGCATTTCTTCAAACATATGGCATACCAGCAGAAGCCATGGGCCATGCCTTCATTAACTGAACACTGTTTCATCAGTATCTCAGCTTCCTGCTGTGCCACCCTGTAGCGTACCCTTCTGTCCCTGAGGTTTCAGTGACAAGGGACAATATGTCCCCAAGGTGAAAATCTGGGAAATAACGGAGATTAGCCCTTAGAGGAGTTCTTATGATTATTTAATCATACTTGGGAAAGAAGTACACTGTTACTACGAAAGAAAAACATTAAAAACCTACCAGGCTACTATTTTCCATGTTGCAGCAAATGATGGTCTCTTCAGTGCACCATCAACATGGCTACAGTGGAACATGACAGCTTTATACTGCTTTATTATAAGACCAGCCTTTTTCAAATTTGTTCATATAATGGGTAAAGCCTATGTTGGTACTAATAGGTAGCATAGGTCAATTATCATTCATTGTCCATAATGTTTAGGTGATGGATCAAGATTTAACTTCTCTTAACCATGGTACATGCAGCCATTTAATTTTATTTCCTAATAAAAAATGGAAAAGGAATAAAAATACTCATATAACTGTCATGGTCATATTTTATTTGTGCATTTCTTAGGTGTATAAAGGTAGGTTAATATGACAAGCAGAGACATTTGTCTTAAGTCATTAAATTCTCTCATACACTAACATTTATATGATATTCTTTGCTAAAAAAGTACATACTTTGGAAATCTCTTAGTAGAAATTTTAAAAAACATTTTTCATTTGACAAGATGACACTTTTGAAAGTAAGTTTAGATTTTGGAGCTGAGGGTGGATTGGTCTTTTTGTTTTTTAAGATGCTTTTTTTCATTGCCTTGCAGTCTCTCTTTTCTTTCTCATGGTGACACAGAGTAAAAAGCATTGAAGTGAAAAATAATTGTCAAAAATATTTGCTCCACTTCTTATGGACATTGTTCTGTTTTCTTGCATTTGGATCTATGTTTTCAAGAAGAGTTGGAGCTTTATCAAAGTTAGCCCTCTGTCTTTGAAATCCAGTCAGTAAAGTCGGTTCTTGAATTAAGAGGGAACAGATATCAACTGGAGTCAACATATTTAAAGTTTAATTATTAAATTAGCTATTGAAAGAATCATATACTAATATTTAAACTTATATTATGCTACAATATATTCTATCATTCTGCCTTTAGAGAGTGTACTCTCCAACATGCATTTAGGAGAGGAATTTAAAATATCTTAGTTTTACCCAGTGCAAATAGAGAAAGTGTGGATTTAAAAAGCAAGCTTTGGTTTATATCATTACAAGCATCTGATACAATTTATGTATTGTTATATAATTTCTCACAGTTTTTGTCAAGTCCAGATGTCATTATGACAGGTTTAGGAACATTTTGGTAGTCAAAGTAAAAGTGTTTAAACTGACATAATTTCTACCTTTATTGTTTTTATATGGGAGGGATGTGAAAATCTCTCACTACGGTATCCACCATTAATCAATGGTGCAATGGAAAGCTCTCATTAACTTTAACCCTCTGACCCTGACATTATTCTACTCATCACAGCAATCATTAGCAAAATGAAAAACAATCAACCAGCATATCTACATTCTACTAATATTAATGCTTTCACTCTGTTACACATGAATGTCAAATGTGACAAAAATCACTGAACTTCAAATATATACATAACAGATTCTGATATATATAAATCACCAGTTTTTGTTATTCTCACTCAACAGCAAAATCAAAGTTACAGTGCCAAGGGGGCCCATACCATTTGCAATCTGTAGCATTTCCAATGTATTTTCAAAAATATTGTAAATATTTATGGAGTTTTATAAAGACTCTATGCTTCCTTCTGTTTGTGATGCATCAACAAGACACAGTAGGATATCATAGGCAGATTTTTACTTCTGGGAATTCCCTTTTGGACTCTTTTTGGTTGAAAACGACTTCATGACATACAGTACCGCAAATCCCCAGAAATGTACCATGCTATTATTGCCAGCTGAGTTCTTCCAAGTAAAGATGACATCAGCCATCTGTCATGCTATACTAATCCTAGGAAAGAAAGCCAACTGAAGAGAGAATAAATACCTTTTATATCTATCAGCCAAATATTTATATTAAAAAATGAAATTCTTAAATTCTTACTAGCAAAGTTAATTATCATAAGTGAATGATCTTTTTTGAGTAAACAACGTACTCAAAATGTCTTTGTCTTTTTACCTATCTAAAGTAAGTTATGTCACGAGCACATGTTTGA
The DNA here is from genome assembly GCA_013397975.1 of Machaerirhynchus nigripectus. Classification (NCBI taxonomy): domain Eukaryota; kingdom Metazoa; phylum Chordata; class Aves; order Passeriformes; family Dicruridae; genus Machaerirhynchus; species Machaerirhynchus nigripectus. The sequence goes on from VZRQ01004617.1 coordinate 2,818,401, forward strand.
AATGCTGGTCTTTTGCTACATATTGGTAGATAAGAAAATATGATTCCAAGTAGTGATTTTCCTCCAGACCTTCTAGATGAACTCTGCCAGGTACCATGTAGCTGCGTCAATGTTCCGTGCTGCTCTGCTGAGGTAAATGGAAGTTTCCCAGAACTTAACAGTGCAGGAATTACACTCTCCATCACAAGCAATGCTGCCAATCAATAAGGAGAATGTCTAAATTAACAGCAACATCATAATAAAATGTTAAAAAAGCCCAAACTGTGTCAGGTGTCTGCTTCCCCATAGTGTAGGGGACATGTCAGTGAGGAAGTCTTTTGGTTAAGCTGAAAAACTATTTTACACTGAGATTAATCCTGTGCATTTATGTCTTATTTCTTTGTCACTCAATAGCATATACTTGAATTTTAAACTAAGGTGGTGTTCAAATGCTCGTATCAAAATAAAATTAAGGCTAGAAAAATAAATCTCAAGAAATTAAAAAGAATTAACTGCCAGCTAGGCCATTCCCTGATAAGAGTGTAGTATGGTGCTGTCTTAAAAGTATCCAAAAGCACATGTATGATTATTTAGTGGTATTGTCATTAATGCTTTTCACACTGTAAATCTTTCTTTTGCTCTTTTAAGGTTGTAGAAGAAGCAAGACAGAACTGAGCATTCATACCTAGCACTACAAACACAAATAAATATCTCCCATCGCTCCAGGCTCTCACATTCATTTTTTTCTTATATGCCATTTAACACTGTATTAAGTCAATAATGTATTTTGGGATGTGAATTTGTACCAAATGGCAAATGAAAACAACGGAAGTTTCAGAATTAAAGGGGTGTTTCTTGGGCTGTAAACCTTTTGACTTCTTCATAGTTTAGAATAATGTAATAGATGGAAAGAAATTTTTGTTCGATAATATATAATATGGAACAAATAAATAATATACAAAGATTTTCTTACAAGTTCTGCTTCCTGACCTACTCAACTGGTTGGGTCTTCTAATGGTTCCAGTTGGTTTATGCAGAGACTCTGACTATTTTAAGCCAGTGGAATTTCTTGTCTCTTTGCAGGTTAAGGAATTACTTAATAAAGAGTAACAGCATGACTCTGTTTTGAATTTTTTTTTTTCAAAAAATATTGAAACAGGAAAATAGGAGAAAGAAGGGAGTTGCTTTCTTATGAATATTTCCTCAAGATCTTAAGGTCCTAAAAGGAACATCTGATCTTGGGAAAAAATAGGTGATTAGAAAAAAAAGGCAGAAATTGAATACGCAGGTTACATATATCCTTTGACACCCAAAGAGGCAGAAAATTCTTTCATGTCTTGTGCAGAAAACAAGGGCAAGTTACAATTCTGCATGGTAGTTTTAGCAAATGACAATAACTTTTGGACTGATTACTTCAACTAATCAATTTTTTGGAGGATGAACTTCAATCTAGATTACCACCGTTCTATCTCCAATGACAACCCCACTGAAAAACAAAATAGGATTTTAAAAATAACATTTTTGTGACTTCAGCTTATTTAAATAGTCAAGAAACCAAAATTTTTTTAGTTATTACCTGTCTCAATAAGAATATATCTGTCTGCTTTACAACCCGGTAAGAGCTGAAATAAAAAAAGAGGTTTATTGTCTTTTACTAAAAGACTTAGCAATAAGCCATTTTTGAAGCCAGAAGACCTTTAAGGCTCTTTCCTGCAACGTAATGTTTCTTTATTCAGTAGAGAAACTGGAAACAAAAGCTAAACTTTTATGAAAAATAAATCACAAGAAATAAGATTAGTCATTCTTTGATTTCCAAATAAAATTTATGTCATATTTTAAGTAATAAATTTCAGATTAAAAGAAATTTTATTTCCTTTACATTTTATTTTAGGTATCTCTATTTACTAATGAGAAACAGGTAAAAAAAAAGGATATTTCATCACTCCCTTTCTCCTGGAAGGTTAAATAAAAAACAAGGACCAGAAGCTTGGAATTTAGGCAGGGGTAAAAGTAATATTTTTTTTTTCTCTAATAAAGTAATAACAAAATAAAGAAAATACTTGATTCTTATTTTTCTCAATTAAATATACATATCTTTGCCTTACTGTTTTAAACCTTGCCAAAAAAAGAGACAAGTCACTAGTTTTAGACTGATTCTTCATTTTTGGATGCTGTGATCTTTAGATTCTGGTTTCCATTTTCTGTTTTACAGTTCCCTGGAAAGTAACTAAAATTAAGAATAAGGGGGTAAGAAGAATGTATAAGTGAATTTATTTAGAAAGAGAGTGGAAAGAAAGAATTGTTGGGTAGATGCAGGGAGAGGGAAAAGAAGAGAAGGTTAAATCGAGTGTTAAGTAGAAGGAAAGATATATCATCATCCTAATATGATTTTGGTTATTTGCTCATTAGGAGGCACTCATATACTAAACTCACTAGACAGATAAATAGCAACGTGAAAATATATGCTGCTACACAAATTTAGGAGGAAAAAAGGCATTACTGAAACCTGAATTTCTTTATTGAATAATTTACTTTGTCATCATAAATGTAATGCTATATTGCCTTGCAGTGTAACTACTGGAGAGATGTGTTGGTAAAGCCAAGTCCCGAGAGGGATGGCTGAAGAATGATCAAAAGCTTGGATTAATTTTTTTTTTCTTTTTGCTTAGGTTGTTTTTATCATTTTGTTTTGGTTCCTGGAATTTCTTATTAATTTTACAAATACTGTTATAGACTGGTATTTTGAACTTCCTTCCTCCTCATTTAATTTAATGGATGAATAAAACTTTTCCACAGAAATTACAATAGCAGGGAAAGTTTGTAAGACCATATTCAGCAGACTTTGAAAACATCCATTCCTGTAATGGGTCTTTGATAAATTCTGACAGTTGTGAGTCTTCTAATGCAGAAGTCATTTGACACTTATTCTGTATTGAGATTATTACATATCAGTAATAATCAGTGACTGCTGGATATCTGTTTGATGGTGTCCAAGTGTACTCCTGTGCACTTATGAACTAAAGCACAAAAAATCCACTGGAGGAAAGACATCGGGGGGAAAATAAAACTTTGTGTTCTGTGAGCTTCCAAGAAGACTCAGCTTGCTGTGTTCTTAATCTATTCATAAAAAAATTGGAAATTTTGTTTGCTAATTTTCCTAAGTGATAAGATTTTAATGCTGATTGTAGTCTATTTGGGCCATTTTAAGGAAAATTAATAAAACTGCTCTCAGTTCCTACACCCCAGAGAAAAAGTCTAAGAATGCAAGACTCTACTTACAACTGATCTGATTTCAGCAAAACGGGATGGCAGTAATACGGTGATGGCAAGTACATCATGATGCAAAGATAATCTTAAAGGATATCCTCAAAGGGTAAGGTTAAAAAAGATGTAATGCCAAGTTTTCCCACAATTAGCCTGGTGTAAATTGGTCATAATTGAAGTCAGACTAAAGCACATGTTATGAACTGGTTTTGAAGTGTTTTTTCTTAGACTGGCAGAAATTAAGTTGGCTGACTCACAGAACTGAGATTTAAGATTAAAAGTGTTTCCTCACCGTAATCTGCACACCAGTTCCTTTGCTATCATGGATAGTTGACTAACTTCACATATCTCTTGTATGCCAATGTGAATACATTATTTTATAGTCAAATACTGGTATATGCACATAAAGCAACAACCAAAAAATTATCTCTGATTTCTAGAAAAGACGACAATTTTTACTTCAGATAGAAATGACAGTCCATAACAATTCACCACCATGCAAGTGCAAAGCATCCTACAAGAAACTGATTTTACAAGTGATGTCTGAGCAACTGTAAAAGATTATAAATTTTTTTTGTGTGAGAGGGGAGTTGCATCATGATTACTTTTCCCATATTGGCAGTTAGTGGGGTTTTTTTGGTGTTGTACTGATTTCCAGACATCTAATATTTCATCATCTTTGAAACTGATCTAATACCTCAAATGTATCGACTGTTTAAATATAAAGTGTGAGCAGGGTTATCCTAATTGAAGGGGCAGAGAAGCTTTGATTTCATTCTCAGTTAAACAAAGTGTTGTATTAAATATGAGAGAGGCCATTTTTCAAAATCTTTCACCTAAACTTGTATTCATTGGTTTCCCTCAGCTAAAATCATGGTAGATGCAATAATATTGCACAGTTAGCAGCAAAATATGTGTTTTAATTTTCCCAAAAGAAAGAAAACTTGATGAGGATTGCTTTTGATAAATGTAGCATATTTGCATATTGTAAAATAAAATATGCTTCTTTGCATGGAATCATATAACAGCATATATTAAAAATTGTATTTCTTTGGAACAAAGGAAAAAAATCCCTGAACTTATCTGCATATTTTAATAAATAGACAGAGGTGTTCTATTTCCTCTATTTCCTTTCAGCATCTGAGGGAGTTACCTTCATGAAGGTCATACACCTGTAAGGATTTAAAAAAAAAAATCTTTTTACCTCTTGCATATTTGAACAAAAGGATTTAAATATATATATAAAAATATATGTATAAAAAAATAAGGCATCTTTAATATGGGGGATTGTATAAGTGAGTTTGCAATTGAGAATGGTAGGACACTACAATAACCACTGCAGATAACATTTCAAAAGTGCTTTCGTTCTAACCTTGAGTTTTCACTCTTAACATTCTGAAGTCTTTAACTTAGAGGGGATGTTTTTAGATGTAATCTCCCTACAGCCTTCCTTGCTGTTTACTTTCTGTTTAGTACTTCACTTTAGTTTTGCTATTATATACATTTAATGTTGCTAGATTTTATTTGGGACAGTTTGAGGGAAAAATCACTGTCTTTAGAGATATAAAGTAATCATTAGCATTGTTTGTTTAAGCATGGAAAACTGATAGTGACAGAAATTGAAATGCATTATGTTATTGCAAAGAGAAGTACCTTGGAGTGGTCTGATGAGAACTGATGCTGATTTGACAGAGTTCTCAGCTATGCAAAGCTGCTTTCCCCATCTGAACGGTGTGGTTTTTTACAAGAGTGTTCAGCTTTGTTCATATTTTCTTTGCAATGGAAATTTAATTGCTGCTATTTCAGTTGTGATAACACTGGGTTAGCACTGAACATTTTGGAAAGAACTTCACTGTGAGAGTAGGTTATAGAGATGCATGCTATGGGTTATTTGGAGTTATCAGCAGGCAATGCCTTTTGCTGTTAATGGTGTGCCTTTCCTGTATGTCTGTGCCAGGATTTGGTGATTCAGGGGAACGTATATTTGGAGAAGTGGATTTCTGCTCCAAGAACCAGGTGAACCCTTTCAGGGCTAACTTATCACAGCAAGATTGCTTCAGAGAGAGAGCAAACAGTGTGTTTTTATTTGATTCCCAAAATTACTCTATTCCCAAAGAGTTCTATCGAGTAAAATAAGCAGGCCAGGGACATTGCTATTGAGGTTGTAATTAAGACCAGCGCTCTGTATGAGTGTGGAACTCGGTAAGAATATCTACCATAGAGGGAAAGTAGAACTTTAATATAGGAATGAGCATTTTAGGAAAAGGATGAGTCTGGTGCTGGTTTATATTGCCCTGGTTTGATAGTGACATACACTAACTAACGAGCTGGTGAGCCTCCTAATTCTTCTCCCTTTCATGGTGCTGGCACCATCGAACTCTGTCAGCAATCTGAGTGCATTTTCTGTCAAACCTTACAAAACTAGTAAGCACATTTTGAGGATTTATAGTCCACTCCAGCTAGTTTGATCTCTAGAGAGTGAAAAGAATAGCAATTAAAAATCATATTCCTTTAATTTGCTTAAGTAGAAGTAGTTTTAAATAAAAGCTGCCAGAACTGATAACTGCTGTATGAAAATTTGAAAGGCATTTCCTTGGAACATTTGCTATATCCTGTTTCTGAAGATAATCAATTCTACATATATGTTGTGAATGTTAACAGATTATCAACAGAAGAACATCGGTTCAAACAACAAATGGCATCAATTATTTTGAAAAACAAAAAAATTAGGGGTTTATTCTATATACCTTTCTTTTTAAAGCTGTGCAATGCACCATTTGAAATTGTGTTGCAGTTTTAAGTACAAACTGTAATGGTATCTCAAATATGTTCTTTATTTCTCTGTTCCATTTTCATTGTATCTGACCAGATGCTTCAAGTAATTATATATCTGACACAGACAAGTAATAGTGATAAATGGGTGATCCTATCTCTCTTTGACTCTAAAGGATTGTCAAGATGTTAGTTGATAGATCGAAGCTGAATTTAAAGAAAAAAAATTAAATATCCAGTCCTGTGTAATTTATAAATCAGGACATTTGGTATTAATCTGCCTTCTGCAAAATGAACCAACTTAGGGGAAGATGTCCACATTAAACAGAGAGATACTCTACGGAAGACACATTATACAGTTACAGCCAACTTGGGTTCAAGTCTAAATGTTAAAATGTTCTTAATACAACTAAAAAGGGGGTTTTTAATAAATTCTGGAACATTTTCCTGCAATAATCTCTACATGTACTTTTTATAAATGTAAACACTAGCTGTTGCTATGCCCTGATTTTATTTTAACCTGAACTGTATTTACTATACCTAAGGATAATTCACATGTAGCAAAGAGCTCTAATATTTGTATTTTAGAATAAATATTATGAATATCTCTCTCAGGGGAAGAAAATGTTTAGATAACCTGCGTTTCACACGGAAAAGCTGGCTGCTGAACCTTCAAGCCAGCAGTTTTTCCCTGTCTTTCTAACTGAGAGACAGGACTACATATGAAAATTCAGTGCCTCCTGGCCATACTTAAGAAACCCTATTTCTTTGTGAAAGAGGGAGAACGTATGGGAGCTGTAAATAAATAATGATTGCCAAAGATCAGAGGAATTTTTACACAAGACCAAAGCAATTTAAGCTCATTCTTTGATACAAACCATTAATAATTCAACACAGTGGTAATTTTGGTGTTGCTAGAATTCCTAACAATTGAACTGATCTCCAGGTTGTTAGCAGATTGGTAAGAATTATGTTATTAGTAGCTGACTTCTGCTGAAGTTATATGATTCAATGTTTAATTTAAGCATTAGGTATGACTTTCTAAGAGGCCCTGGAAATCTCTGTGAAAACAGCACAATACTCATTTGACAAAAATACACAGTCCTTTAATGAGTATTTCATGCCCACTTGTCAAAAGCAATCACTGGACTGCTATTCTTCAAGTAATTCAGGAGTTTGATTTAAAAGATGATACCTTAGTGAAATAGCATGCTAGACATCAGAGAGAAAAATCAGCAAATCTTCTGCCTCTTATCTCTTCCAGTAGGAATATCTAGAATAATTATATACTCACTGAGGAAAGCTTAACCCTATTATAAACACATAAAATTCAGTCCCATGTTAGTGGGGACTCACCCTTAGAATCCTACTCCAAACAAATAAAGGGTACAAAACACGGACACTGACTTCTTCTTTACAGGAAGATTATTTTACTTATTTTACGTCCTGCCAAGTCTCAGGCATTATGAGCTGGACCTCTCAGAGAATCCTTCTGCTGCTGTTGTGCCTACACCTCACACATTTGCAGGGCAGTATCCCAGGCCCCAGGCCCCAGCTGTGTCCATATAAGCAGAGAAAATAGAGCTGACCCCTTGCCTATCAAGTAGAAGGGAACACATGGAATTTTACAAAACCAGGAGTGTGTGGTTCCTAATGAAGTGCAGACACCAGGAACATCCTTCATCTTACCCCCTCTCTGCCCCTTGCAGTGCTTTAAATCCTTTCTTCTGTGACAGGACTTGCCTTACCCATCAGATAAAGTAAATCTCATCACCCTTCTTAGGCAGACATCTTGCCACAGGCGTGACCTTGTCTTCAGACCAGAGAAGGGGTGCCTCACACATTGTAAGCCAGGAACACTGACAGGACCAGGCATATGAGATGGGTAAAGAATTTGAAGTGACCAAGCATTCACACAGGAACGAAACAGCAATACTCAGTTCAGAGTGCAATTAAGGAAAATAATGATCCAGGAAACTTTTCTAAGCTGTAATCAGTTCTTGTCAGCAATCCAGTCTATTTTATTGTAGATAATGTTCTTTTTCTGGGCTTTTTTCCTCATCTGATGTAAAAAAGAAAACTCCATTGAAGCCAGTGAAGTACTTGATTTATCTTAACTGAATACCTGTCCCCACAGAATAGAGCAGTTGCCTTCCAAAATACTCTCCTTTTTTTTTTTTTCTTTTATTAACTTACTGCTAATAGTAATCTGCAATTTCTAATAACTACTGTGGAGGCAAATGCACTTTTAATAACAAGTAAAAGATGTAATTTCAAAAGGAAAGGAAAGGAAAGGAAAGGAAAGGAAAGGAAAGGAAAGGAAAGGAAAGGAAAGGAAAGGAAAGGAAAGGAAAGGAAAGGAAAGGAAAAGAAAGCAGAAAAAAAAAAAAAAT
>VZRQ01004617.1:2826865-2840813 GCA_013397975.1 Machaerirhynchus nigripectus
AAAGGAAAGGAAAGGAAAGGAAAGGAAAGGAAAGGAAAGGAAAATGGAGAAGAGAAGAAAAAATAATAAAGAAAGAGAGAAACCCAGCATAAAGTGAGCTGGCAAAACTGTGAACTTCCAGATGTGCATTAGTTTATCTTCAGACAGGGTCAGTTAACATATTTCTGTTCTGGCATGTGCATTCATCTTCTGAACAGGATAGAAATTCAACATAATGAGCACCTGATCATCCATTACTAATAAGCCAGATATGCCCTGTTATTTAATTTGCTCTTTCATAATTTCATCCAGTGCATATTGCTTAACACTATACCAGTCAATGTAATGGAGAAAGCTCATCTTCATCCTTTTCACTTTCCTTACTAGTAAATGGATTTAGAAAAAGGAATGTAGTCTATTATTCAGAGATGGTTTTTAAGATGATTCACAACAGGTTAATGAATGATGTCTAATACTCATATTAGACCAATCATATTAATAACAGAGAAGAGCACATGAGGGTCATAGTGCTAATTGCATAGGAGGTCCAGCCAGAAGGCATTTTTATCTTAGGATTCAAGACGCACCAAGTTTGACTAATCACCCACAGTGTGTTTGCAATTAAAATAACACTGTATTAACCCTGCCAATGTGAGGTATCAATATTTTATGTGTGGCTTGACAGTTCTAAGCTGAACATTTGTAGTGCTTGATATTGCACTCACATGGAAAGCACACAGCTCTTGCTCTGCTCTAGACTGCAGCCAAGGATGCTACACAGGGGAAAATTCAGTGGTATTTTTTTCCTGAAATTTCATTTAGTTCTATTATTTTTAAGAATGGTTTGAGTATCATCAAAAAGGGTTATTTTTTACCTTAAGTTGCTTTATACACCACAACAAAAAATCAGGGGTGTTTTAGAAGATGTTAAACACAATCCTACAGAAATCAATGGAAAAACTCCTCTGATTCGTTTAGCTCCATGCTGAACTGAAAGACATGAAGAAGAATGTTTCGTTTTAGTATGACCCCAGCTGACTGTTGCACAAAGTTCAAAGTTGTCACAAGGCATGCAGCTAACAACAGGTCTAACAACAGTGTATGAGGCAGATCACCTGATTTGTTTTGGCATGGGATCAGAGCATGTAGTTTCTGATACTGATGTGAGCTTCTGCTTTGCACATGTAAAACCAATCAATCGACTTCATTTTCAGGTTGAACTCCATTTTCCAAATCTAACTGTCAAAGAAGAAAACATTGGTTCTTCCTCCTTAGCCCACATCTCCAAGATCTCCTTGACACTCTGTCCGATTTTCCTGTAGATCTGGTTTTCACTGGGCACCGTTGTCTGAAACGCACTCAAGCTGAATCAATTGCAATTTAAAAAGAATAAAGAAATCCTGTTCCTCTGCCCCAAATTCTGATGAGTGCTGTGCATACTCCAAGTTCCCAGATCACATGCCCAGAATCATTGCGTAACTTTTTAGATTTTCTTTAAAAGGAACATTTTTCTGAAAGCCAGGTGTTTTTTGAGTTTTTTTTTAAATCCCACTAAACTTGTTACAAAACAAAGCTTAAACTGTAAAACACTTGAAAATGTCTGTTCACAATGAACAAGCACTAGCTTCTTTGTTGTATCTCAGGTGTTTTATGCTATGTTTTTGTGCCAATGGATTTTTTTTTTATATTATTCGTGTTGGTACTCTGAACACTTTCAAATATTTGTCAATTGATGGTCTCTACATAATAGGTACAATCCATATCTGGGTCAGACCTTCCAGTTCAGGTACAATAGCTTGGCTCCCTGGAGCTAAGATTTTTTTTGTGTAATAGATTTGTAAAGAACTGAAATGATGCCAAGTAGACTTAAATGCTTTTCCTCAACTTTTGCAAACAGTTGTGCTTCTGCTTGGATCTTCTGCAGACAAATTTATATAAAGTTTTTTCAGGTTTTAAAAACCATATTGAGAGAGGCCTATGAGACACAAATCTAGTAAAAGCTTTTCTTTTTAGGCCTTTATATTCCTGTATTTCTTCAGAAATAGCTTCCTGAAGATTTCTGTATTTATAATTATGATCAAGGTTTTTAAACTACAGACAACACAGAATAATGTAAACTTTGCAGTGAAACAAAAAAAGATAACAAACAAAACTCTTATAGATCAGTAGTTACTAGGTCCAGCTGAACAATAAAGAAAGGTTCAAATGAAAATCTGTCATAAACCAGTTATTTAATTTTGCACAGATAATGGTTTGAAAACCACTTGGGTTTTTAGTATCCCAAATCCAAACCCTTTCAAAATGAAACTGGAGTATGAATCTTCAGTTTTTTGAAGGACTATGAATATGTGCTTTTGTTTTTTATTTCGGACATCTAGAGCTAACCAGAGGGTCTTATTCCTTTGACTTCAGGGAAACTTTCTTCAAAGCTATCAGTTAAATCTTCATGCCTCCCCAGTAGATTTCAGACACAGTGAAAGGTCAGGTGCTGCTCAATAAGTAGAAAAAATAGGCTGGTCAGGGTGGATACCAAGACCCCAAAGTAGCCTGAGTGAAGATCTGTAAGGGCAGTGAACATCCCTGATGGTGTCATCCATTTTTAGACACCCAGGTTGGATCATGACTCAGCAGTGGGATCTGATTCCCTGTCAGGTTGGTCTCTGGGTGCTTTAGCAAACTAAAGACTTGAAATTATTGCACTGCCAGAAAGGTGTTAAAATATTTTCACAAATAGTCATAAATCACACATATGTGTACATGTTCATGTGTAACTACCTTACATACCCAAACAGGACTGGCAGGTTCAAAAACCCCTGTCCATCTGAGGATAAGCACTTTACAAATCAATTTTCCTACTGAGGAGGGACAGCAAGTTAGGAGCAGTTTTGACCTCGAACCTTCCCTTGTACATCAGTGCTAAACAGCTAAAGTACGAACATCAGAGGTTGCTCTGCACCCTGACAGAATGTGTGTCCCTAAGTTTCTTCCCAGAAAAGCTGTGACCATACTGTGATAGAAAGCCACAACAGCAACAAAGGATATATTAAACTACTAAGGAATATGAGCATTTCAAGAAAAAGTTAAGAATCAAAGACCTAATGCATTTCATACAAATGAAGTTGGTGTTGCGTTGTGAGGGCTGGTGGTGGTTCTTTCTTCTTTTTGCAGGACAGGGATATTATTTTATAAGATTTGGCCTGGTTTTATTCACTTTTTTTTTTTAAATAAGACTTCTGTGGACGTGCAGAAGTCAAATATAAATCCAAATTTTCCTACTGCAGTTCAAAAGGTCATTGGAGAATCCTCAGGACATACAATTGGTATAATTTTTATTTCTGTTTCTAGGCAGAGATTGTTTTCACTCCCAATCAGATTCGTTTCCTAATACAGATTTACAATATCGATTGCCCAATTTTTGCTTTGATATCTTTTTTTTTTTTTTTAATAATGAACACTTACTAAAGTTTTCTATTCCTGACAGGGAAGATACTGCATCACCAAGTGAAGAGTTTAAACCTCCAAATTTCAATGTGAAGATTCAAGGGCTACTACACTACAGTGGCATGCAAGGGCTAAAGCCAGTAAGTGAAGTGAGGGAAACTTTGTTCTCTTTCTGCGTGGATGTGCACATGTGCACCTGCATTTGGCAGCACCCTCAGCCTGTTGCTGGTGGTGAAATTTTCTTTACAAAGAAACCCAGAGAAGGGCATAGCAGACAGCAAACTGGCAGATACTGGGTAGAAAGAAGAACAGGATGTGCAGGAGGAACTGGATATCTGTATATGCAATCACAATAGTAGTGTACTCAAAACCTTTCAGAAGAGTTCAAGATATCTCTCGTTGTCTTAAATGCATAGAAATAGATAAACATGTATCAAGAGATAATATTTTTTCTAAAATATTCTACTCAGGACATGGAATTATTTCAAATCTCCTCTTTGTTGTTTTCCTTTAATTTTTTTTGTTTTCACATTGTTTTGCTTTAATTTTGTAATTTTGGAAAAAGAGTCCAGTAGGCAGTCAGTAAGTAAGGAGAGGTGTCCGTAACGTTTCATCTATCAACATATACTTATCTACTCAATCTCTCTAACCACAGTGGTGCACCCAAAGAGAGCATACACCAGCCTTGAGCTAAAGCATTCACCGTGTGGCTGTTGATGAGTTGATCACTCTCCAAAGGGCCTGATGAATTAGGTATAAGAACTGCATGATAAGGAGGGTTCATTAGCATGAGCTTGCTCTCTCACCACCCAGATCATGCATCCCCAGACTTCAGGATGACTAAGGGCAGAGGGAGGGAGGCCAGCCAAAACCTTGCCAAGTGGTTGGTGGAGGCACAGAGCAGAGCTGGGCTCCCACTGTGACCTTTGCAGGGTGGTAGACCGTGGAACACTGCAGACTGTTCAAGCCCTTTGTTGTTAGCTCTGCATGGAACTGAGCAGTATAAATAGAGAGAGACTCACAGAAGCTGTTTATCATTAAAAGTTCACTTGTTTTCCTTCAAAGTATTTTTAAATGTTATTTAAACTTCCGTTTAAATAACTTCTGGAAACAAATCCATATGTGAGTGTGGGTATTTTGTGGTTTCTTCTGGCCAAGAAATACCTCAGTACAAGAGTAGGCTCTGGGCTTGATTCCCCCCCCCGCAAATATTGGTGTATGCACAGTGGATGCTGCAGAACCTCACCTTGTGTAATCTCCAGCAGTGTCCCTTCTGGAAGTGAATCATGAAAACTGCATTCCCAGGAATCCTTATTATACTCATTTTTCGAGGAACATCAGACTGAGTTGATACTGCTCTATTGCTGTAATCCAATGTCTGACTTCCTGGGAAGAAAACAGATATCACTGGGGATCTCGTACACAAGGATATACCAGAAGCAAGCCTTTTTTTGCTTTCTTCCCACTTATTTCTGAACATATAAGTTGCTTATAAGAGAGCTACTTTGCAATTTTGTTAGCAGTGAATACACTCTATTTATACATTGCAATGGTTTTTACGTTAAAATTTAATTCCTAGTCATTATTACTAAAAATTTCCCAGGCTGTCTAGTAAGTTATAACAAAGTATCTGTATCTGAGCTTCATCTAAGGGATATGAAATGGAGTTTTAGATTTAAAATTAGGCAGGACAGAGGTGCTTTAAACAGCAGTCACTTCAAACATAAACATTTTCTCCAGGGAAGGAAGACTTATTTTATTAAGAAAACTTCATAAAACTTGGTTGCCTTTTTAGAAACATAGAATTATAGATTCATGGAACGTTAAGGCACCGTAAAGATCCTCTAGTCCCAATGCCCCCTGCCATGGGCAGGGACACCTTACACTAGATCAGGTTGCTCAAGGCCTTATCCAGCCTGGCTGTGAATACTGCCAGGGTTGGAGCATCCACAACCTCTCTGGGCAACCTGCTCCAGTGCCTCAGGACCCTCACAATAAAGAATTTCTTCCTAATATCTAAATATTGATAGGATATATATTTATATCCTATAAATGCCTATTAAATATTCCTAAATACCTGAACTTTCCCTCTTTCAGTTTGTACCCATTACTCCTTGTCCTATCACTACAGTTCCTGGTGAAGAGTCCTTTTCTGGCTTCCCCTTCAGAATCTGGGAGGTTACTATGAGGTCTCCATGCACCCTTCTGTTCTCCAGGCTGAAAAGTCACAGTTTTCTCAGTCTGTCACTGAACTGACTGAACTGTGATTCACTGTTTGAAATACTGTATTCTATGCTAATAACCTTAGGCTGAAGTTTTGTAGGAAAAGAATTTGTTGTTTTGCTCTGGTGAGCTTGCAGTTCTGAATGAGACATGCAGGGGAACAAAAATGTTGTTTGGAGTTAAATAAACATTATTTTTTTAATATTTCTTTGGTTTTTTTTTTTTCCTTTGAAATACACCTTAAAATTATTATGGAAAGAAATTGAAATTCAGAACATTTTGAAGTGAAAATTAATATGCTTGTTTTGAAAAGAATGAAGACATACTTTTCAATTTAATTTTCATTATTAAGAGAGAGAGGTTTTGTAAGGTAATAAACTGAGTATTGTCATGCCTTGCAGAATAGCATAAAAATCAAAAGGAAAATTTTTAACAATTGTGGGTTGGGTTTTTTTGTTTTTCTCCATCAGTTTGGGTTTAATCCCCAAAATGATAAAGTTTCAAAAGTATGACACACAAAAATATAAGTAGGCACTTTGGAGAAATTATCAGTATACCTGAGAATTGAGGATAGACACAGAAGCAGCATGGAATTTCTCAGTAGGCATCGCTGAGTAATTTAGATCATTCTGTTTCCTCTCTCCTTTTTCTAAGTGATTTGGAAAACACATTTGCTTTGAATTTTAACAAATGTCGTATGTCTGTGTAGAGAACATCGATTTTTAAGGATTAAATTCCAAGTATTTATATAGCTGTGTCTTCATTGTCTTAAAATAGCTAGAAAGCTTCAAGTATATGTAATAGATACTATATTTGCCTGGTATCTAATTAGTATATCTAACATATACTTAATAGCACCTCTGAAGAGCTAACTAGGCTGAAGACGCATATGAATTTTGATCTCTCAATGTAAGCTGTCACTACAATTTTCACCTTCTGCTTTCCTCTCCAACTTTATAAGTAATTTAATGTTACAATACTCCTGCCTTCCTCCACATACTCCCTCTTTTCTTTATCTCAGACAAAGTGAAAAATAATCCCACCCAAAAAAAGCAAAAACTTTGTGCTTTTCCTCATTCCAGTTCAAGAAAGATACAATATAATACATGACCATGAGGTAGTGGGAAGTTAGGAACATCCTTTTTGGCAGGAGGACAATCTTGAATTGTCTTACATAGGTTACAAAACTGCACTTAGCTATCAGTGGTTGAATTCTGCCTATCTCTTTTTAGCGGCTTTGGAAATCTTCCCAAGATTTTAGTATAATATACTGTCTCAGGTGTTGACTTTGCCTGGAGTTAGACATCTAACTGTCTGTTGTACCCTTGAAAATAGTTCCTTTTTATTTTAACATAAACTTAAAACAAACTCAGTAGAAAACTCCAGGATCCAGGGGTGCTTTTTGTCAAGATGACACAGTTTATATGTACTTTTTGAGACTCATGTTTCCAAGAGCAATTAGGAATGTTCTGAGTTATATCAGTGTGTGTTTGCATTTGGATATTTTCATTCACAGGTTTATTTTAGGTTTGTACACGGCATTGCAAAACATAATTGGCCTTACTCCATCTAATTAAAATTCATTTGATGAATATACAAACTTAGCAACCAATGTTTTTTAAAGTTGTCTTTTGGATTTTGACCCCATGGGAAATATTCATGTAATCTAATGTAGTTGTTCTGAATAACATCCTTGTTAGAAACCTAAGGTAGGCTAAAGTTAGATGTTTACACTAAGCAGAGGGACAGAGGCATTTCCAGAATATTATTCACAGAAGCTCGATGAATGAAAACACTTTACATAAAGATTTCCTCAGCATTTAGCATAACTATTGACTTTGAATTCTCACATTTCTAGGTAAATTTGGAAGAAAACATAGCAAAAATCTTGTCTTACTATGTTCAGAGGGGTAGCAGTGTAAGTCTACCTTATGTTTCCCTGCCTGTGCTTTTATCTAGGGAAGATGTTGTATTTAGCAAGTTTTCACACATATATTTCTGTGCCTCTGGAATTCAGTCCCCTGGGTAAAATTATGGGGGAGCTGAAATGCCTTGCTCATGTAATGCTCTGGCACTGCCTAGAGCCAAATGCAGGAGTAGTTTTAGGATTAAAATGCTGGCTAAACCACTATTCAGGAAGATCATATGGCTGTGGGTAACAGTGGAACTGAAAGAATGGTCCTTCCCAGAAGACTTTTTTTTCTCCTTTCCTTGGGCAGCAACAGTGGGTTTTATGAACACATGGGACAGTTGTGTGAGTTGTAAATTATATCCTTGTCTCTCCCCCAGCCATATCCAAAGTATGGGAGTTCTGTGGAAGGAGCAGAATGGAATCTGTATTGAACTCTGAAGGCAAAGCAGCATTGTTTTTCAGATTCCTCATACTTCAGAGAGTCTGTAAGTCATTGTGTCAACCCGTGATTTTTATAAAAGTTTAAGGTACTTTCCTTCCAAGAAACAACCTTAGGAGCTACTTGAATGGCTACTGATGCTAAATGCTAAAATCATGTAAATCTGTACTCATAATTTTACTGATAAAATTAGCATAGTGATTTAATTGCCCAGATGAAATTTTTGTGCTCCTCTCCAACAGACATACTTGTAGCATGGTAAGAGTGAGTCTATATGGCAGAACAACATCTTAAGTTCACTTTTAAGATAACAATGTCATATAACTCCTAGTAAGAAGAAGTACATATTTTTTCTTAATGGTAAAAGTTTTTAGGGTCCAATAGTCCAAATATTTGTCATAGAGCTGAGATGAAAGAAGGAGGATTTCTTCCTTCTTTTTATTTTCACAAAGATAGGACTGTGAACCAAATATTTGGGAGAGTATATTTTTAGATAGTTCTCTCTTAATCTCTTCTGTTGGAACAGTCCTACAAAGTATTCAAATATTCCTGGATTCAGGGCCTTTTATTCAGGTTTACACTTCCAGAGGACTTCTCAGTCTGCCAACATAGAGTTAGTTTATGTTTTCTTTTTTTGTTTGAGCCGAAACAAATTACCTAGTTCACTAGAAATGATACTGTTTTTAGGTCCAGTCATCAAAATGAAAGTTCAGCTATTCATGTAGTCCCAGTCATCCCGGAAAAAGTTCTGTCACACTGTAATGAAATTGAAGCAACAGAATTCATATGCTGTCTCATTATAAGTATATAAAATGTAGGATTCCTAAACTCTTCCAGAAATAAGTAGAAGTGTCACCACAAATTCTTTTTTTATGTGTGAAGAATTTACATTAGTCTGTAGCTAAAAAATCAGAAAGAGAATAGGAAACTGTGATCACAGAAGAGAACTCAAATAGCATATTAAATTTTGGAAAGAATTTTTCTTTTTTATTGTGTCTAATACTAGTCTGAGAGAAAGTGTGGGGTACCTTTATTAAACTGAAATAAAGCAGCATTCATCCATAATTCAGAGCTTAATGCCATGATTTCAAAGTGCCACAAAGACTATCTTGAGTATTATTTTAAGCTGTCTTCTAAAGCATGGTGTTAGTAACAACGTTTCTGTCTAACTCCATAGTCTTACAAGAGCTGCTGCCTGCTACCATATCTGGTAACTACCTGTACTGTCAAAACACCCTCAGCAGGCACTTCTTCCCAATACAACTCACAACATACTCTTATCACGACATTTTTTTCCTAGTAGTTTGTTTTTCTGCCCTTATTAAAACATAAAGTAGGGTAATGTTCTACTTCAATTGTTCAGTACAAAGACCCTTTTGTATCTCTCACTACCATGGTGATACAGTAGCCTTGTGAACAGCTGTTGTTGAAGAGACACAGTTGGGAATTTTCTTAAGAATATTTTTCTCAGAATGCACGTGTTCCTTGAAACTGAAACTTTTTTTTTTTCCAAGATGGTGTGTACCTGTTTTAATAAGGCAAGGATTTCTGATCAACAAGAAATAGATGCACTGACCCACTATTCATCTGGCCCATTTAGGGTATTTAAATCCATGAGCTGAGCCTGGGGACAGATCAATATTTGATGTGCCTTTATTTCACGAAGTATTGTAGACCCATTTCAACTTGTATTTATAACTCAGAGTTTAATGGATGACTCAGGGAGGTCTTCTGCATATCTACATGCAGAGTGGACATAGCACTCCCAGCCCAGAAAGCAGCATGGACTAAGCAGAATCTCAAAGCAGTGTGGTTGTGTCAGCCTGCTGCTGGACCAGCGTGGTTTACCTGTGCTGGGGACTGCACTGATACCAGGAGTGCTGCCCTCTTTCCTGCCTACACTACTTTGGGGTACCGCCACTCTACCGTGCACCACATCAGCCAGGACACCTATAGCTGAGGGTCTTTCAGCTTCTTCAGACAAAGTCCTCCTGCAGACTATGCCTTCCTGCTATTTTCTTACTCCTCACTCTTTTTCTTTTCTTTCTCTCTTTCTTTCTTTTGAATTCTTACTGGTTTCTTGGTTTGTTTTGTTGTTTTTTTGCGTTTGTGTTTGTTGTTGTTAACCTGGTTTAGAGCAAGAAAACTTTAGGAATCTTGTAAAACTTCCCTTGGATGAGAAAACGGTCTCCCAGGCACTTCTGAACATTGTAATATCTTGAAGAGGAGAGAAAAGGCAGGAAATTGCCAAGGAGTCTGCAGTGTATATTCATAGCAAGGGTCTGTTAATCATAGCTAGAAGTTTGACTCAAAGCATGGTTTAGGCATGAGAATTGCTGAGTGAAATCCTTAAAGCAGCAAATCCTTCTCTATGTTGCAAACACATGGTCTCTGTAAACATTACTGATATTTCATCTTCAGTACCCAGTGGTAAGTAAGGATAGAAAAAAACAAGTGATCATAGGCAATAACTGGTGTATTCATCTGTAGTCCACAGAACTAAAAAACTAACAGGGGGTTAAGACAAAAACTCTTAAGACCTAAGCTTGAGGCTGATGCTTTGCTTTTGAGGCTATTCCTCCTTTTACTAGAGTACTGTCCAGCAATATCTTGCTTTGAAGATATACATTATGCTTAAATCCAGTTCCAAAGTAAAAAGGTGTAAAACACAATAACAGGACTGATATACAAAACATGCTTCCAGCACCCCAAGAATTAAAGAAACTACAAAGTCCAGTTCTTTCCAACTTTTCTGGTAGAGGGACAGTCTCTGTTTCTAGCCTTTTAAGTTTTAAAGAGGAGTCAAAACAGATATTTGTTAATTTTGATCAATTTTGACTTGAGTGTTGGTTTAAAAAAAAAATTGTATTAGATTCTCTGTTAGACAAAGCATATACAAGTGACTCTCTTAAGGACATGCAATATATTTGTCACAGCCAGGAACTGGTATGACCTGATTTTCAGAACTAATCTGTAAGCAATAAATAAGTTCTTAATACCTAAGTTTTAAGCCAAGGCTTCATCATCTTATCAGAAGTGACACTATATATTGTTAAATTTTCCCTGACTTGACTGCTGGTTGTCCTCTTTAAGGAGGGGCCCAGCAGTATGATTTCCAGCTCATAAATGGTTTAAAACCTAAGAAGAATTGGCAGGATTATTTTTTTCTCCACTTGTCATGTCCTTCTACCTAGTAGTAGAATAATGTTCTACTTACAGAGATGCTAGCTTTTAGCTCAGTGTTATGCTATCACCAGTTCCTGTCTACTTCTCCTTACCTTGCTAGAAAGCCAAGGCCCAAGAACATCCATGACTTGCTGGTTACCTGTTTTTGTCTTTTGTGAAGCCAAGCCTTCTTAGGCCCAGTGAAACTCCTTCACACAGACATTCACCGCTTTCAGTTTCCCCCCTCCTTCTCAAAATCATGCTTTTTTCTGAACCTTTCAAAGATTCAAACACTTTAAAATGAAACATGGCAGGGGAAGAGGGCAAGGATGTACCCACCACTACCAAAACAACTAATTTGTTTTCTCTGGCTTTTAGCTACAAGTTGAGACCTTAGCTTTGTTTTTCTCTCACTGGATGCTTTGGCATGAAGCATTCAAAATCTAGATTGCTGGACTTATTCATGGCATTTCAAAGAGAGCATCATTTGGGCCATACATTAGCAAGCAGGCAACTAATTAGTAATAACACACGTGGAAGCAAATGAATGTTTTGCTTGTTGAAAGAGAATGAGAAAGTCAGACAAAGACCTGGGCTCTATGTCCTTGCCCTCTGCAGCAGCAGAAGAAATAATGTTATGAATAGCATTTAACTTGAATTTGTAGCAAACTGCTGCTTTTATCATAAACAATTGCCAGATGGTATACATTATCTTCCTTTTTTCTCCTTTCACAAAAGCAACATTAATTGCAGAGCAGCCCAGGGCTCCACTCAGCTCATCAGTGTGATAACACTTCATGACCCTGATTAGCCGTCAGTCTACTCAATTAAAAAGATCATTTAGACATTCACCCAATCATTTGCCTATCGAGCCACCTGGGCCTCAACCAGGGGCTCCATTTTTAACATTCTCCTGCCCTCTCTCATCTCGCCTAGCTTTTTTACATATCTCCAAAAGACGTAATTGAATTAAATAAAGCGTCTCAGGGGCAGCTGCAACATCTGCTGTTTGTGGTATGTCAAGCCTTCAGCATTAAAAACAGTTACATATGCTCCAAATTAGCAGGTCGCAGAGATGAAACAGTCGATGATAGTGTTTTTGTGCCAGCGTGAGAAGCAGCTCACAGCTGTGTGCAATTTACAATTAAAGGCTTTATCAGAGCTCAATTGTACTAGTGAATCAAGTGGTGAGAGGTCAGTTAGTGAATTAGACCAATTAGAGCTTGTACAGTTAAATTATCTGTCTTATTACCTACTGATAAACAGCCTTGTCATATCTTTACTCAGATGATGAAGCTTGGAAGTGTTTTATGAGGTGATACTGTACTTTTGTGTGTGTGTGTAATGGAACTCAGTAGCTCAGCAAAGTTGGTCTGATGCAACAAGCATGCAGTCTTAAACTGCAGAGGAAAAAATCCCCCAAACACCTGCAGTTAGAACCCTAAAGCAAAATTAAGTTAGAACAAGAGTTAAGATTACAAATGTTGGCTGTGTTTCAATATGTACTTTTCTGCTTGGCAAAATCTAACTTCATAAAGTTAACAGTGGGAGATGTAATACTTTTGATTTCTAGGGTTTGTTTTTTTTAATTACTGTCTTTCTCTCTCTCACTCCCACTCTGAAGGAGGGATGGGAGGCAAAGGAGAGAATGTAATAAAGCCAGGCTCTGATTTTTATACTGTAAAATAATGCAGTCATAATGGACAAAGACAGAAACTGCTGCTTCTTAATCTCAGGATTTAAGTGGTTCTGGAAAGTATCACCTGTAAGCCTGGGCAGAGCTGACTGAAGATGGGTGAACTGAACAAAGGTGAGCCACTGAAACCTTTTCAGAAGTATTATGTGTACATGCATGTCAGCTTATAACTGAATGTTATTGCCATGTCACCCTACTATGTGAGTGAGACTTGAGCTGCATCAGCTACAGCAATGCCAAATTTATAGCTACCTGGCCCTAAGAATAAGGAATTTGCTGTATGAGGCCTCATATATTTGGGGGGGAAGGGGAGGGGGAGTGCAGTGGAGGGATAGAGAGTGGTGGGGATTAAGGTTAAAGTTGTATGGCAGTTTGACAGTGTTCAATGTCAAATTCTGCCTTTCTAAGGCAATGGTAACTAAGGACCAGAAGCATCAGAAACCTTTCCTTGAAAGGGACTATCTGCACTTTGCTCTTGAAAATAAAGTAATGAAGTAAAGCTCATACCTTTCTTTTAATCAAACACCGGTAACATGTTGGTGCCGTTCTCTTTTAGAGAAAATCCTAGAGATAGGATGACATGCTCAAATCTCTTCTCTGCAGAAGGTAATCAATGATGTGTTAGGCCATAGGAATGGACTAAAAATATCTCTGATTCTATAACCCAGTAGTCAGGGAATTTGGCTTAAAGAAGCATTGAGCCCATCCCCAAACTTGTATTCTGTCATTCACATCATCTTGTTATTGAACAAAAGGCACAAAAGTTATGCCCTGTAAATCAGTGTTTGGTACCACTGTTCCTTTCGTTCTTCACAGTAGCACAGATTTCGGAGGAAGGAAGGAAGGAAGGATAGTGAACAGCTACAAGGTGAACAAGCTGGCTCCTAGGCCATCAGACAGTGGAATAGCTGGCACACTCAGGGTTAAATCTCTGTGAACAAAGGAGGATGTTTTACTTCAAGGTCTGTAACCAGACTCTGTTCTAAGTAACTCTTCTAAGTTGTGTGGGACTGCACTGTTTAAGAATGTTCACATCCAAGTGTAAACTGAGATTAAATGCTAGCCCTTTATTAAGGGGAGATTTGGGGGGGGG
>VZRQ01004617.1:2840824-2972663 GCA_013397975.1 Machaerirhynchus nigripectus
GGGGGGGGGGGATGTGCTTTTATTTCACCCTAATATTTTCTTGGTGAAAGCATACATCTTTGGAATGTCCTTCTGATCGTGTTTAATGCATGGCTTCTATGTATTCAGGCATACAGATTTTGCAAAATGAGGATGGTAAGTTTCAAACAGATGCCTTGAGATATTACATATTGTTATTGAAATAAATTAAGAAGGTTGTGATGCTGGCGATGAGGGGTCTCCAACTGCTTTCTGCCAGTGAATAATGCTGAATAATTTTCCACAGGTTTTGGACTTGCATTTAAAGAAATTCTAATCAACATCAAAAGGCCCTATTTGAAACAACATTTTCAATTTTAGTGTTTTTCTTAAGTGCATTGATCTCATTGCCAAGCTTCAAAGGTTTAAAAAAGCAGTTGAGAGAAACAGAAGTTTTTGAACTTGTGGATGAAAAAAAAGGAAAAAAATATACTTTTTGAGTGTAAATGAATACATTTTGAACACTCTTACCCTTCTAAGGAGTATTTAGTTCATTCCTCAAGTGGAGGAGAGAAACATGGTCTAAGTATTCTCAAAACTGCTGAGAATTGAATGTACAGTGAACACTTGGTCAGGACCCTGATCTCTCCTATAGTGCACATGCTGCTGGCAGTTATTGAAAATCTTCATCCTCTCCTCCTGTTGCAGTCTTCCAGCTTCTGAGTGACATTTGCCCTTGGTAAGGCCAAAGTGAAATTCAATCCCCAGATATCAGGATTTTCTATTTTTAAGTACTAAATTGTACCTGTTCAGTAAACACTGAAATGATGAATTAGAGATTATTTCATTTTGGGGGTGTTTTTTTTGCCTTCACTGTATTACTGTTGATAAATTACTTCAGTCCCATTTTTAAAACACATAAGAGTTTCTGCAGCTTTCCAGAAAGTGATCTTGAATTTTAAGTGTCTGTAGCTTTCCAACAGAGGTTAAGTCCCTGTGTAAATTGCTCACTGTTAATCATAAATGTGACATTACTTACATAATTCAGTCAATCTAAAACAGGGAAAAAGTAGAAAAGTTGTTTACAAGCGAAAGTCTTGCAATAACAAGACCATATTATGTTGACAGACTGATTTCTTGAAAATTCTATTCTAAGTACAAAATCAGTTTATGGAGAATACAAGATCTAAAAAGAGAGACACTCCGTTATCAGTGAATGATAATTAGTCTTTATCATCTGTTTGCTGAGAAAACAGGGGCAGTTAGGGCATTGCATCTCTTATTGCACTTATTAACCTCAACTTGCAAGCCAAGCTCTTCACAACACAAGATACTGAAGCTAATCATGGGCTTGAAAACACTACTAGATGGGGCACTTTCAGGATAATAATCTTTTGACATTTAGTTTTCCTCTTTATTACTAGTTTCAGATTAAATATTTAAAAATATAGTCATTTTGACAGCTGTTATTTTTTTTCCCTCTATTTAATTTTTTACTTTCTACTCTTCTTACTTACATAGTAGATTAACACAGCTCAGTTCAACTATGTTCCTTATTGTAGAAAGCTCTGCTTTGCTTTTCCCAGGCCTGTGAGCCATGGCATGTGTCTGTGTACCTGAAAGAACCAGTGGGAGCACCCTTTTCTTCCTGGCTGATCAGTTTAGGCAGCCTCTGCTATTGCAGCATGACCTCTTTGCCTGTCCTGTAACATAGCCAAAGGACTTAGATTAGTTATAAGGAAATTTTTTTTTACAATGAGGGAGGCAAAATACTGGAACAGATTTCCCAGGCGGTAGATGCCTCATGCCTGGAAACCTCCAAGGTCAGGTTGGACAGAACTCTGAGCAGCCTGATATAGGTGAAGATGTCCCTGCTAGTCCCAAACTATTCTATGATTAAAACTAATCTGAATTGCTCATGAGTTGCAGCTGACTTGTCTTGCTGTCTGGGCATCTCCCACCTGTGCACTCAGCCCTTCTCAAGAGTGCATTAAAGAAACTGGTTCGGGACAACTGGACATCTAAGAACTACTACAGTGTGATGAATAGAAATGTTTTAAATCGTGAATATAAATGTTTGAAGAAATGGAGCACATATGGCCTAGTGGCATTTGTCTCATAAGAACAAATCACCCCACCCAAGGAGTTCTGCTTAGATGCTTGCAGTAGTAATCTTAGTTTTTACATCTACTGTGACTGTCTTTTTAAAATCTCTGTGCACCCCTTTCTCAAACAGCACTATCACAGAGATAATTTGATAATTACATAATAAAAATTTCAATAAAATACAATAAGACATTGAAGTAATATGATTCTGATACATGTGTTTCTCTGAAATGATAAACTGTGACTCAACAATTGGGATTCAAGTCCATTTTTAATCATTACATTTTAGTAAAAATATATCTTCTTTAAACCTCAATAGTACTGGGTTTTTTTTCCTTCTCCACACATACTCCAGACATTCTTTTCTCTGGCATAAAACTCTTTTGGTTCGTATAGTAAATTTGAGTTGCCTGAGGTGGTGTGAGGGCAGTCTTGTCTCCATTCCCTACAAGCACTGACTATGACTATGACCAGATAGTCATAGTGATTCCTTTCATTGATTATCCACCCTACACTATTTTCCTGCCTTAGCTGGCAGGAAGCAGGTGAATCACCACAATTTACAGGTTGGTTCAACTAACATTTTCATTGTTTGATTTAAGACATAGGCCTCAATTTCTGCTGTTTTGTTGTCAAAAGAGCTCTTCACCTGTCCTTGCAGAAGAGAAAGGGTGATCAGACAGGAGCACGAACCACAACTGTGCCAACATCATAATTCCCAGCAGTGCATTTCTTGGTAGGCTTGGAAATAGTTGGCTGCTGGTTGCTGCCAGAGGTCTGGAAAAAGTAGTGAGCTTTTTAATTAAATGTACCAAAAGCAGTAAACTCCATCATTGGTACGATAAACCAAGTAGATATCAAATGCTTCTTCTGAACAAGGAGAAGCATTAATTCTTAGTTATCTCTGTTCCTCTACTTATTCCTTTAAAAAATGCAGAGAAAATCAGCTGCCTACACTACATCAGTCCCACCAGAGCAATCTGCATTAGCTGAAATTGTTTTGCAAAGATGGCAAAGTAGGGGAATTGCTTGAAAATCTCACAGCTTTATTGAGTTTCTGATTTGTAAATCTCTAACTTTCAACCTCTACGCTTCTCTCTTTTCCCCTGCTCATTACATAAGAGGTACATCAGAAGGTTTATTAGAGTTTATTAGTTTATTAGAGTAAGTTGCAGGCCCCACAGTAAATAAATCAGTAGGTTAAATCCTCTGACTACTGGATAGATAACTCAGGCAATAATTTACCCATACATTTGTAGAGTTTATCTGGCTATACTAAATATAACGTGTTTTTTCCTGCCAGTCTTTTACTGCAATTTAACACCCTGTTCAGCCATTAAAAATAAAAAAATGCAGAAGGCAGAATGAGTCAAAAGAGATCTTTGGGCTTATATCATACTTTTTAGATCTAATACTTCTCTTAGAATGCTTCAATTAATATAGTCCTGTAAAAATCATAACTTTTCAGCACTCTTTACTACATTTACTCTCACAGTGAAAAGTTTCAAATTGTCTAATGATTTTTTTTTTCACCCTAGTTATTTGCATGAGAAGGAAATCTCTAACTCTCCTTGTTAATTTAGATAAATATGGGGTTTAGGTTTGTTTTTTCTTTTATAGGCACAACATCAGACCTTCATATTGCTCATGAAACTTTAATTCTTGATCCATTATTATTTTTACTCTGTGTTAATAATGTATTAGATGTGCTTATTGCCTATCTGTGGATGTATAGATGGGTACACTTTGGTTAGACCAGTCAGAAGTGTTGCTGAGATCACCCTCACTCCAAAAGGATTCTAATGCTTATTGGTTTTGTGTTTTAAGAAAAATGAGTCAGTGCATGAAGGAATTTTATTCAAGATGTACTTATTAGATATGTTGCCTCAGTGAAGGTTATAGTTTCAGTATTGATCAAACCACTCTCCCCTGGTGTACAGATGATTAATTCCCTATTAACTCCTTAGAGAAGACTAACCTAAAGTGTACATTTTAACAAGTGGTACTGCTTCCTCCAAAGTGCACACAACCCCCCATATTAAAAGTAACTCCCTAAATGCCTGTTGTGTCCATGTTATCTGCTTACCTTGGTGTCTTATTTCTATTCACATAATGCTTTTTCTAGATTTTTCCAAATAATTCTGCTTTATTCTTGTTGTAAATTATACCAGACGTGCTTTTTGCATTTTATATATAGCTTCTTATAGCAGTGAGTTAAGAGCTAGTTTTAAAAGCCAAATGAAGTTTTTTAAAATTGTGATTTCAAAAATTTTGCTGATGTTAGAAGTTTCTGCCTTTCTGTCAGCTAGTAATTAGTCACCAGTGGGAACAACATGTATGTAAATATCACAAGTTCTTGCACTGACCAAGTCTAACTTGTGAACCTGTGTTTGTGGACTCCTAAAGCAAAGTATCTTGACTGATGGCTGTTCTGAGACTCTCTCAGTTGCACTTGTTGGAGAGATTTATTATGTATATGAGGCCTAGAGAATAACCTGTTCTCTAGTCGAGTGATTCCATGTTTCATGCAACGTTTGAAAGACCAGTAGTGGCCTGAGTATGATCACCAGAAAACTTCGTCATGCAGATCTCTCTCAGAAGATGGGAGAGGGTCTTGCTTCTAAGCTTCTAACTTGCTTCAGTGATTTTATCTTGCTGAGGGAGCAACAAAGTGGAAAAGCTGGGATTTCAGGCTTTTTGCACATGCTTTATGTATGTATGGGAAAGTTCAGAACGGTTGTGGCTTCATCCTGCTGCAGCATAAGAAAAATGAACCCCAAAGTCCCATCAACTATGAAGACTAGTATTTTCAAATTAAGGCACATTTCCCAGTTGCTTACCAGTTTGTCACGCATCAGCTGCTGCCTGTAAAACTGTTTCTGCAAGAGTGTGTGTTTAGAAGAAAACTTGATCACATGAGTGAAGCTCTAACACAATACCCAACTTGATTAATGCTGTGATTAAAATACGTCCAATCTCTCTAAGATTTAGTTTTTAATTACCCCTCTAAAAAGTACCTAAACTTGATAAAATTTCTGTGGTATTGGGCATGATCCAATCTTCACAAATTATTGTTATCTGTGAACCTTACAAGCACACAGTTTCGTGTTTTCTTGCAGAACATGAATGCAGCTGTGAGTTAGTGTGAACCTATTACTCATCACTGTGACATCTCATGAGATGCCAACACATCAAACATTAGTTAGTTACTAAGTCAAGGCTCTTTCTGTGGACATTTCTGTAAGGGTTCCAACTAGTCTCACAAACTAGGATTGTCTGAGGACATCAAAGGATTGGTGCATCCCGCAGCAAAAATTAAATAAGTTCAAACTGAGGTAGATTTACGGTAACAATAAGGAGAAGAAGGGAAGAGAAGCCTTTTTCTTTACATTTTTTGTTTAAATTTTTCAGTATCCCCCTTTTTCTTACAAGCTGCTAGCCATATGCTACTGTTTTAAAATGTTGGAGCTAAATAGTACGGGAACTTTTAGGTAAAACGAAACTTTAGTTCTCGAGTTACTAAAGACCCTAACTTGTGTGGAGAATAATTTTAGCTGTGAAGTAAAATTAGGAAGATCCTACCTCTAATGACAAATATTTTGAACAGTGCCAGTTTCTTTTATTCCAAACTCTTTTAACACAAGAAGTTTAGAACTGGTTTCATAATCCATGACAAAAAATTTGGGGATACAATGATAAGGTTTACTGGTTTTGAACAGCGCCTGTGTCCTGAATATTGTTTTCTGCTTTTATCCAAATATTTTGTACAAATAAAAAGAATTTCAATTGTTTAAAAACATTTTAAATTAACTTAATACATTCAGATTATCTTGATTTGATAACACTATTGGTTTTTTTGGTATTCTGAACATAATCTTTAAAAGCAGGTTTCTAGAGCAAAAATTTGAAATTAAGAATTTCAGATAAACTTCCTGAAATATTCCATGATGTTTATTTAAAACATTTTAGATTAACAGTCATATTTAACATATTGTGAACATAAAAGATGGAAAATTAATAATAAAGGACAATATAAGTTGAAAAAGAGGATACATTAAATTTTGTTTGAAATATATTTTTATATATATTTCACTATTCATTAATTTATTTCTCATTTTAATGGTAGAAAAAAACCCAAAATATCTTTGATGTCTGCTTATGAACAACTTAAACTCATCTTTACTTTATGTACATATATATATGTATATGTGTATGTGTATATATATATATGCAAAAATAAAATGTCCATAATTAGAAATACTATTCATGGCAGTAACACATTCCCTGCCTTACCTGTAAAACAGCTCAAAGAAATATGTTCTTTGAACAAAACTCATCTGTTAGTCCATCTTGCTCCCTGTCTAACACTTGCAATAGTAGAAGGCCTCAAACCTTGCTGTGGTTTGCTGCCCTAACATCCACAATTAGCAGATGAAGGACAACAGAGGGTGCATCCCCACCCATTCCCTTTTAGTATCTGCTTTTGGGTGTGGTTTTTCATTGTTTTGTTTAATCTCTTCTTGAACATGTTTCCTCCAACTCTGTCCTTGGCAGAAAGTCACACAACTACTACTCTTTGCATAAAAAAGAACCTGTTTTAATCCAAGTTGGTATGAGTTTCAGCAGGTGACCCTAGGTCTGGGTAGTTAGTCTGTCTCTCTGCTGAGACAGCTGCACCAAGCCCTTACTAATTTTATTTGTTCTTCTCTTGGTTTTTCTGACTCTGCTGTATCCCATAGGTATGGAGAGTGCTGCATGCAGTTGATAGTGGGAGTATTACATTTCATGTTCATCCTCAGTTATATTCTTGATGATGCCCAGGACTTCATTGTTGGTTTTGCTTTGTGGCATCTGTTGGACTTTGAGCTGACGCTTACAGAGAATTGTCCATGATGGTTCTGAAATCTGTCTTCTGAGTGGTACATCTCCAATGAAAGGTTTTCATGTGTCCAAAACAGAGCAGAGGGCTTAAAGAAGTTAAAATATAGAACTCTTTCATAAGGAAAATCTACTGATTGCAAGGCAGATTTCAACAGTACATTTGAAAGGGTGTTTAGAAAGAAACTAAAGCTGCACCTTCAGTAAGTAACAGTTCCATCTATGAAAGGGTACTATTTAGATAGATAATATATCAGAGCATCTATACATATAAGGCTTTTCTCTGAGGAGCCTGCAAAAAATTATTTGACATTTTATCCTATCCAATTTTCGACATACAGAAGCCTTCTATTTGCCTTTTGTGCAGGATGAATGGCACTTGCTGTAGCCACATTACATCATAATACAGCATTTGGTCAGTGATCTGTGTTTTGAAACTGCAGGATCAGTTCAATGCAAATATCACAGAATAATTGCTTAACCTATCTTCCCCTCATTCAGAGCTCTTCAGTGTTAAGTATAAAATGAGCCAGGGTTATGATTTCTGCCAAATCAATAAAACCAAAGGATTTGTGACCAAAGCCTTAATTGTCTTAACAAGAGCATGTATACCTCTCAAACTAATGAATCATCAAGTATTATTGGCTTCTTTTCCCTTAAACCTTTTGAATAATGCAGATTTTTAAATAGAAGGGTAAATGTTATGTGTGTTAACAGTTTTACAAATTAGCTGTGATTTTGTACTTTGGACTATGACACTCATTACTGGACTTGTGTCCTGCCATTTCCATTTGTCTGTGATGAATGTGTCAAGATCAACTGATTCTGCATTTTTATTGGGTTGTTGTTTGGGTTTTTTTATATCTTCAGTGTGTGCAATCCAAGAGGTTAAGTCAGAATTACTAATCACATCCACCAAATAGATAAACAGATCTTTCCTAATACTGATTCCAGACACTTCACCAGAGATGAGTTTATTCAGCTGTAGTGTAAAACCTATGAGCTGGATTAAACTTTTGTGTGCCTGGGATTCCTGTAAGAGAATCTATGTTGTGAGGAAGTTGATTCTCAAAAAAATTCATGGTCTTCATGGTCAGAAAACTGTATTCACATTCACAAAAGTCATGTAATAGGATTGGCAGCAATCCTTCTGCTTACTGGTGATCTGTAGAAGATTTCACTGAGGGGTTTTGCACAAGGAAGTATCGTTCCTCAATTTATAGTGTAAGTTTAAACAGTAGCAGTAATCCAAGTAAAATTCCAAATTCAATTAACATTATACATAGTGTCTGAAACACTAATGATTTCTAGTTCATATTTTATCAACTGTTGAAATACAAAGCTTGTAAAGGTCTCATCCTGCCGTAAACTGTTCAAGCTTAATTCTTTTCAGTGTCTACCAGATACATTCACTCCCAGGTACATGATACATAATCAAGTAAATTCCTTGCCAGATCATTAAAGACCTCACAGTAAAATGTGATCTGAGAACTCACAGTGGTACAATCCAGAGACGGCAAGGGTCATTCATTATTCCTCCAGCTCTGCAGGACAACAGACAACGTGAGCAACAATCTAATCAGGCACTATCAAGATATGTAGAAAAGTTTCTCTAGCTTCCTATTATTTATTGAAGAATATTGCAGAGATCAAGCCTGCAAAATTGCTAGGTATTTGCAGAACTAAGAAATTTATAAAGAACTTTGCTAAAATACTGTTGCTAGAGTAAGGAAAGACATAGCCTCCTAATCATAAATAAACCATGAAGGTCGTGGTCAACACACAGATGACAGAATGCGACTGAAGGACCACTTCATTCAACTCAGCCTCAGGCACTGGAGAAAAATAGTACTTAAGTGTACTGATATGTCAGAAGGCAATAAAGAACCAGAAATACCATCAACTTCAGGATGACAGTCGCAGAAACCTGAACTCTAAGAGCATTGATCTTATGTGTAAAGGCAAGCAGAAAATGATTGCAATTGACAGAAACTATGGATTTGAAAGACAAATCTTAATCCTAAATCGCAAATAATGAAGCTAATAGTGTTTGTGAGAAATGTACTGTACATACATATCACATCACTGAGTACATAACACCAGTATGAATGTTCAAAAATAAACCAAAAATAATCTGACAGCAGAGTTTAATAAAAGATTTGATATGAGTTATATGCTTTCAAAGAGAAAAGTGAAATATTTAAAAGAGAATAGCTTGAACTGTTGAATGGCATCCAGATTATTGTACATCTCAAAGTGCCATTGCTAGCACCACTAAATCTTCTAAAAGGGGTTAAAAAGCATCTTTTTTTCAGAAACATTGCACTGCTTGTGTATTAATCTCAGAACAACCACCAAAGGAGCAAAAAAAGGCTATCCCCTACTGTGGCAGTGAGCCTAAATTTTCACTCCCTGATAACCATTATATTTACAGCAGGACAGTATGTCCTGGTATGTCTAAGCGAACACCTTTGCAATTCCTGCGTGCAATAACCAGAGTATTTATCTCCCAGTCAATTTTTCTTGTATTTCCTGCAGTGAGACATATGCAATCT
This sequence comes from Machaerirhynchus nigripectus, assembly GCA_013397975.1. NCBI lineage: Eukaryota > Metazoa > Chordata > Aves > Passeriformes > Dicruridae > Machaerirhynchus > Machaerirhynchus nigripectus. The sequence goes on from VZRQ01004617.1 coordinate 2,850,322, forward strand.
TTGATTTGACAACACAAATAAAAGGAGCATTTAGGAAAATTTAGAAGCCAGTAAACACAGTTCAGATTTATTTTTTAATGAGTGCATCAAACTATAACATCATAATTTTCAGAGACTGATGATTAATTGGACTTTAGGGTCTACCTCTTTCCTCTCTACATTTTAATGACTCTAGAGAGATAAAAATAATGTTTTAATTCTTTGCAGTTCATGCAGTCACAATTTCACCATCAGAATTTTATGCCTCAAAAAAAGTAGAGATTCTGTACATGTGGAGAAAAGTGAAAAGTATGAGCTTTAACTGCTGCATATTTTGTCTTAGTTATATATGCAAAAATATTCCTTTTCAGTGGGTTTGTGCGTGTGGTCTCTGCAATATTTAAAAACTTTTCTTTGGTAGCTGAATTCTAATTTCCTATCTATTGATATTTTAAGTACATATAGTAGTAAAAATACATAAACCAAGCTGGCAAACAGCTGACTTTCACTACCAGAGACTTGACAGAATTGCTAAATGTACTGTTTCACAATTTAACAAAACAGGGGTCATTGTGGAGGGTTTTTTTATTTCATTGCTGTAAATAATTGAGTTAAAGAAAAAACTCTCTAAATATTGAATGAAAAGTGATAGTGGAAGAAAAATGCAAAGGAACTGTGGAAAATATACACATGGCATCAAAAGTGGTGTCTTCTACAAGACCAGCAGGATAAAAGCCATGACTCCAACAATACACTTCATCGGGTATTTCTTGTAACAAATTAAAATACTGCTTGGTATGAGCTGTGTAGAATGATTGCAGAGCTACTGTCAAGCCTTGCACTGAAAGCTAATCAGCACAGTTCAGTCAGCAATCACTGGATGGAAGAAAAGCTGGAAGTCCTGCAATTATGCAATTGTCTTATGTAGTGAAAGAACTACCATCCTACACCGAAAACTGGAACTTGATAGTGCATTTACAGTGGACAGAAAGCTGGTTCCTCATTTTACAAATGGTGCCTTTCCATATTTCCATTTTCTCTGGTATAGGTTTTCATTACATTCATGATATCTTGCTGTGCAACTCTAATTTCTTAGAGAAAAAAGTCTTGAACATATTAATGAATTGTTACTGAAAAGAGAGGGAAAAGACAATATAAAATAATTTTCATTCAACTCGGTGATGCTAAACAAAAAGTCACTGACCTGTGAAGCTTCACTCAAATTTCCTTAGCTATAAATACTGAAAAAATATGAACATTAGAAAATTTATTCCTGTCCTTTTATTAGCCTTAAAAAAATCTGGTCCTTGTCTGGCATTAAAGGAAACACTTGAATTCTGAGCATCTAAAAATTCTGCGAGCTGAGATATATATCATAGATGCTATGACAGCTAGAAAGACAACTGAAAATAAAACGAGTTCATTTCCCAGTGCCATTTTTTTTCCAGAACAGACTCTTTAAAGTGAGTTTTGTTTAACTCTGCTGTTTAAATATGGTCTGTTTGCTGAAAGTCACTAGAGGACTAATAATCGCCTTGTATGCTTTAGCTGACCGGTTGACTACAAATCCAGAATACTCCCTATTTCCCATACCAAAGTAAACGTTTTGAAACTGTATCAGGATCTAGCAAAGACCCAGGAGAAATCCATGTGCTGATAGGTCTCTACTGATTTTCAACTCACATTAAACTTTGCAGGATTTTAGTGAAATGGATTTGTTTTCTGAAGTTCTGCCCTATCCACAGTCTTCTGCAAATCTAGACTTTAGTAGCTGCTCTGACAGGATTGCAGAAGAGTCCATTGAAAATCAGTGCCAGTATCCTCACTGATTCTTTACCTTAGCTTAGGCTCATCATACAGTGAGAATGCTAAACCCTAACCAGAAATGAACAAACAAAACTAAATAGCTCACCTGATTCAATATTTAATGCAAAAAGAACCAAGTAACTCCTCCTCCTCCCATACCTCCCCAAAATCTCACCATCCAAATCTCACCCTTTCCATTGTAATTGCTCTCTTTTGTCATCTTGAATATTTGAGAACTCATTCCAGAGTGAAAATATTTTTAGTCTGTTGATTCAGAAGGAATCAGTTTCATCTGCTTTGATTTGAGTGAAAATAGCAACTCTCTGATTTTTTTGTTCTCCATAGTCAGAACAGGAAGATCTAAGGTATTCCAAAGCCTTATGAGCATATTTTGACTTCTTTCAACTTATTCGTGCCAGAACATCTAAACAAACAAAACTGAATAGAATTTGACCATCTCTTTCAAAACAAGAAATTGTTTGAAGGATATTGCAAGGAAATTACATGAATGTGAGACTGAACTGCAGAGAATAATTGCTCAAGTAATTTGATTATATGAGAAAATAAATAATTTATCAGAAATTGTGCAAAATATATATATATTAGTGATTGGTTGCAAACATTAAAAAAAAACAACCCTCAAAGTGTTCTCCATAAAATGCACCTAGAAAATACTTCCCAGCTTCAGCATTATCTCAGTGTTCCCATTGCCAAAACTGAAATTGATCTCCTTTCAAAAGTTTTGTTATTCCTTGCCTTAGTTCTTTCTTGATAGGACAGGACTTGGGTTTGCCAACAGAGGGCAATAGTCAAGCTAGGAAAGACTGCATCCATCATTTTTGCAACTTCTAATGAGTCAGAAGGACACATAGAATCCTCATCTGCTTTTATGGATATTGCTGTGTAATTGCAGTGTAATTATGGCACACAACAGCTTCAGAAAATTATCTTTGAAGAAAACAGCTGGTTCTCTTTAACAAACAGAGATGAAATCCTGTCAATTTAAAAAAAATCCAAAGGAAAAATACTAAAAATATATGCCAATAATAAACAGGCAACAACAACAACAAAAAAAAAGGAGTAACATAAAAACTGAAATGGATAAATCAGAGAAACTGCTATGAAAAATATGACTAAAATATAAAACATTAGAAATTACAATGATGTGAATGTTCTTTCATTACATGGTTTTATATTACAAAGCAAACAGGCTCATTGAAAAGATTTCCATTTTCCTTGTTCCACTCATGAGTAGTATGTAAGATCCCAATCCTGACAGCCCTTCTGCACGCTTTCCTCTTGACAGAAGAAATCCTCTTGGTTTCAGTGGAATTTCACAGCCTGATAAGGCAAGCCCCAGCCCCGTGCTGTAGCTCCAGAGCTCGCCAAGCCTTGCTCTGCCAAAGGAATACTGCTGGCTTCTGTTGGGGGGTGAGGATAGGGGGGCAGTGCACCAGCACCAGGGGCCAGGCTTGGGTGGGTGGCTGAGAAGATATGTCCAGAGCTGGGAACTGCCACAGCAGCCCTCAGGAAGAACACGCCAGCCAGGCAAAGAAGTGAGTTGCGGGGAGAGGAGTTGCAAGGAGCAGGTTTTAGCAGCCAGTTGGGGAACGAGACCAAACCATCTCCATCACAGGCCTGGATGTGCACCAGCTGATGCTAGCAAAGGAAATGGATATGGATTTGGTGCACTTCTGTAATGTGGAAACAATAAAATAGAGAAAGGGGATGATGCAAAACACTTCTTAATAAGTACAGCAAGTTTTTTCCAAGACTTTTGAAATCTATATTGATATGTAAATACAATTATTATTATGTAATTAAACTTAACTAAAAATTAGTCCAAAATAACAGTTAAAGAATACATGCAGAAAAATAAGTTGTGTGACAATGCTCTGTAAGCCCCAGCACTACGGAACTTTCAGTACTGAACTACTTCATTTACTGATGTTAAAGTGGGTGAATTGAGGGATTAAGATTATCTCCCACAGATTAGTTTGCTTGTGTGTTTTATGGCTCTTCTGTAGGCAGCAGGCAGACAGAGAAGAGGAAAAAATATACATCAATACTAGTAGTAGTATTTGTGTGCTATGAAGAAATTCACCATTAGTAAAGTAGATTGCACTACCAGACTCAAAATAATTTTTGAGAGGGGAAAAATAACTCTATTAATCTTAAAAAGCATGTGGCCCAGGTTATGCAGAAGAAACTTATTTGGCATGCAGTATGATCTGAGAAATGTCGAAAGGAATTACATTTTATTTATCAAAATCTTATTTTATCATTTCTTAATTTGCAGACATTTGTAAATGGTATGAACACTTGAAATACACAAGAAGTCTATAACTTGTGTCGATATTGCATTATGGAAGCATCACTTCTAAGTTCCCAGTTAAGGATGTACTTTGCACTTACAATAGGGTTATTAAGGTGTAATGATATATTTCCAGTCAATTTAACAGCATAACTAATAATGAATTAAAATAGCATATGTTATATGAAAAAAATTAGCAATTCAGGAAGAACCGTTTAATTTTCTCAATGGTGCGTGTCTTTCCGGCTTCTTACATTCAATTTCCTTATTTGTCTAAATTTGGTAGAAGCAGTGATCAGGCTGGATAAAAACCTCCAATCAGAGACAAGAGTTCACTCTTGCGTATGTGTACCTGATGCAGTGCAAGACTTGCCCAAATATTTGTAAAGGCTGGTCTTTAATAGTTGATCCACTTTGTGGGAAGTCTTATCGCTCCGTGGAATGGAAGCTTCCATTTAGTTCACAAACTTTGAATGGAGCGTTAAAATTGGAATGGAGTGTTGGAAGTATAGCTAGCTGGAAGTACAGAGGCACCAAGCAGGAGCTTATTCAGAAAAATGCAAACTTACCAGTAGTCCAATCAGTAAACTGAAAAGTAGTTTCTGCATTGTCATCTGTGACACAGGCTGGGGAACAAATAACTTTAATCTGTACCTCAGAGAAGCATGTGGTTGATGTTGCTTTTTATCCTGTCTGATCATAAAAGGTTAAGAAAACATTCATCATTACGGGTATTTCTTGCCAAGCAGACAAAAAAGATGAATGGGAAAGATGGCTTTATGAAAAGGCAGTTGGAATGTGTTATTGCAATTGGAGGAAATATTGGCAAAGAGTGTAACTGAACAAAATACTGAACATAACATGAACCTGTGTATTAAAGTGCTCAAACCACAGTCCCATTGTATGGAACTAAATAAACTACAAGCCATACCCGTAATCAATTGTGTGTAGACAATCAAACAAGCTTTTTCCTTGAATTCTGCTGATTACTGAAAGGAATTGTTAAATATTAAAATTAAATGTGGATATTAATTTCTAGAGAGGGCAGTGCTGTTTTTAAATCAAAGTGTTTAATTAATATTAGCAGAAATTTACCATGCAGATATTTACATTTTTCTTTAATTTGATTATGAAAAATTAATTTTTTTGCAGGGTAACAACAATTGGCAGATAGTTTTATTATTTTCAAAGAAGGAGACATTGCTCTGTGAGTTAATAATTTAGTGATGGACATAGAGTCAGACACTAGGAGGAAGAACAAGGAATTTGTGGGTACACCAAGGACAAAGAGTTTGTTTATCCACAGGGATTGCATAGGCTGTGGTTAAGTGAATTATACCACCATAATGTTGTATGGTGGTGCTGATGTAGAGAATAATTGGTTCACAAAAACTTCAGTGCTGTTTGTTCCTTGGTTGGCTTTCTAGAAAAAGCTCAAAATTGGAAACATTGAGAGTGAAAGCAGCTGTGCATGCCAGATTATATTCCATAGGCAGCACCTCTAAGTGCAAAGGGACTTCAAAGAAAGGAAGAAAGAATTTTCAGAGGACAACTTTTTGCTTTGAAGATTTGGTTATGATACTTCTTTAAAGATGAATATGACTAGAAAGGTATACCTGGCTGGGTAATAATGATTAGTCATAGTGGCGACATAGCAGTATCTATATTTACATCCAACCACAGGAATAGGAAGTATCCTTAGAAGTGATACTTAAATTGATAGGTGCTTAAAATTTTGGAATAGAACTTTAATAAAATAAAGACTAGGTGAGCCCTGTGAATCCAAAATCTATTAATGAATCCAGGGTAGGAACCTCTAAATTTTAAGTGTTTTGATGCAGATACCCAGGTTACTGCATGTGTTAAAAACTAAATTCTGTGTTTTAAGGGCATATTTTCTGTCTCTTGGGTGAGTATGTGGGAAAAGCACCATGTGCTTGTCAGATGTGAGAGCTCTCCCAATGGCCAGTGTGTTTTAATTCCTAGTTTTTATCCTCTTGTTTTGCTACAAACAAGTTTTGACTTGGTTGCTTTTTGTATGGGAGCATAAGATTTTATGGCCATTTTTGTGAAATGCTGTTCATCTCTGTGTTTCCAGTTATGACACTAATAAAAATAGGCCTGTTGGAAGAACAGAACTTGCATGGACAGATTTTTGGAGGGCTTGATACCTCAAGACCATGTCTTAGATTTATCTTTCATCATGGGGGAAGGTGGAGTTGAGTAGATACAATTCAGTCTCTCAAGTGGTGATGACAATGTGAAGATTTTCAGTCTTCTTTTTGTTAGACTTGTTGATTTTTCAAAGCTTCTTGTTTTATTTCTGCTTAGTTATAGTGAGCTGTCAGCTTTTAAAATGTTTTTTTCATTCTTGTTTATTCTGAGGTCAGATAGAAAAAGGACTGTGTGCACAGCAACTGAGAAAAAGAAGCAAAATGTGTACTTTTCTGAAGTTCAGACATATAAGAGTAGTTGAAATAAATTTTATAAAGGTTAGACTATTGAGAGTTTCACACCCACAGAAGTTCCTTAATCTATAGCTTCAAAATAATATATTTAGGGTCAGAAAGGTCTGTAATCAGAGAAGTCTTGTATTTCAATAGTTTTGGTTTGGGTGATGTTATTCCATAGATATTAATGAGTATATTACTTACTTATATCCTTTGAAAAAGTATATGGAGTTTAATTCCCTATTTGCTAATCCATCTTTGTAAGTCACCTTAAGCCTCATTGCAAATTTACATTATGTTTAGATGACATAGGAAGTAGAATGTTATCCCATGTTCCTTACATTTACTTGTTCTGATAAGATTCCTTACTATGAGATATCTTCCAACAATGTTTTTCTCGGCACTTCTGAGTCTAGATATCCTAATAGCAGAATCTCTCAAGTTAAAAAAATTAAATGAATGGTAGAATATGTCATTCTCTTTGTAGTATTTCTGCTGCTGGAGATTATTTCTTCGCTGTTGTGGAGGACAGAGTTGTTTTCATTTTCTACTAAAGCCCTCATCCAGATCTACATAATTCTCAAATGTAGGTAAAAAAGCAGCTCCACAAATGTAACTTATATTCTCACAGAAAGTCACAGACTCAACCAATAGTTTATTTTGGTTGTCCTTGTTATTTTTTGAAGTTAGGCTGGATGACTTCATTTCCCAGCAAAAAGTTTTGTGTTCCTAAGGATTTCAAACCAGAGCTATGGGGTGTCCTGCAAAGAACCCCACAGCTACATGCAATCATGCTCTACAGCCACCTAAAAATATCATTGCCCCGACTCAAAAGCTGCAAGCTATTTAAAAACCTACCAGCTAGTGAATCTGCTATTTTAAAGGATTTGTTTTTAAATTGTCCTTTGTTGTGAAAGGGAATATGCTACATATGTCAGTGTTTCCAGTGTATTTCCTGCCACCAAGACCTCCATCTTCCATGTAGCCATTTGTAAGTACCCAAAGTTGGCCATAAGCCTGTTTCTGAGAGAGTTTCTTTACCAACATATGGCTGTGCTCAGAATGATTGCTCTGGCCTTCAGTCTGCTCATTTAAACCTAATGAGGTCCACAGAGGTGACTGTATGACTCACACAATGAAGTCATTTTTCCAATTAACATTCTGACAAATGTCTTATAAGTAGAGCTGCTTCTAAAGGTTTCCACAGGTGGGGGAGAGATCAGGTATCACAAAATACTCAGTTACTTTCTTCTGATCTGAGAAATTCCATTCACTCTGAAGTGTGACTGTTCACACAACAGATGGATATTTCATGTCTTTGGAGTGTGACCCATTCCTAAATCAAACTCTCTATCTGCAAGCCAAAGTGCTCATGCAAGGCACAAAATTAACCTTAGTCTTGAGTAAGCACTCATAATGTTCATACTAAAAGGCCTTCCTTTTATTAGGAAGTCTTTTATTCATTATTGTGGGATATAATGTTTGGAAATGTAAGCAGCTGACACCTAATGGAAGACTTTTAAGTAACCAGTTGAAAAGCCATTCTTCCTGTCTGCCTATGCCCTTTCATTTTAGTAGTTGTGAGTGTTTATTCAAACAGCTTTTGTTGGATGAATATGAGAGGAAAAAGGAAATCAGAAATCATCTGAAGAATATTAATTTTTTTTTTACTGGCTAATCATTATTTGTTATTCCCACATTTAAAAAAATATGAATCTGTTTAGAGAGCAGAAGCAAAACCACATGATTTAGCTACAAGTTACGCTCTACAAATTGTGATTTGTCAAAATGAACTGTCAGCAAATCTCCCTACGCAATGAAATTTGGTACATATACTGTTCACATATACAATAAAAACAAGCATTAAATTCCTAGGAACTCAAATTCTTTACCAGGCAAATTGGAACAGAAGAAAGAAATAAAGTGTTTTAGATAATGTGTGCATCAGCTATCACTAATTGGAAGTTTTGTACTTAAAAGAGTAATATTTTGACCTTCTTTGATAAAAGATTTAAATTATAAACAGTTTATTTTTCCAAATTCAACTCTGTTGATATATACGATAAGCACTACTACCAAGTAAAACTACAATAAATTGTGCAGCAGTTATTCAAGAGAGAAGAATAAACTACTGAAATTATTCCAAGAAAAACCAAAAAATTAAACCTGTGGCTTCATTCCCTCACAGATTGTTTGGTGCAACCTTTCAATGATGTTACAGTGCATTTTTAAGTGGTGGTATTATTACAATATTTATTATTATATCCACTAGTATATTTATTATCTATTTATTATGTATAACTTTCACTTTGAGACTTTATTGCTGTTATCATGGAAGCAGGTAGTGAACCAGTCTAACCAGTTTAACTTATGAAAAGAGACATAGTTCAAAGAAAGTCCCTTGTATGAGATGTCTCATATTTCAAGGACTCGATCATCTCAAACTATGTGGGAGTATGAGTATTAGAAGTAACATGAAGTGCAAATTTACTTTTACACTGTGTAAAAGTAGTAAGGGAACAAAACAAGCAGGGAAACTGTCTCAGTAGTAATATTCCTACCACAATGTACTGATAAAATTGAGTCAAGATTTGTAAAGTGTGATAGTATCTATTACCGGACCAGTTTCTACAGCCGGGAAAAATAATTGCAGGCTTTTAAATACGTATGAACTCCAGCAGAGTTGAAGTAGGTGAAGAAAACTCCAAAGTTAAAAGCTTTGTTGCTCTCAAGATATAAATATGACTCAATATAAAGCCCTATGGGAATACTCAAATTAATTCTGAACTAGCCAAAATGAGGCAGTGTTGCCTAGACAGAGAACTGTACCAAGGGGCTACAGTGACCAAAGAAAGGATTTCTGCATGCTCTTGCAAACTTGCAAACAAGTCATTTATAGGTAGCATGGATAAGGGAACCTGTAAGCCAGTGAACAGTGAGCCATGAAGGCATCCAGGTGCTTGTGTTCTGGGGATTTTTGGTTATACTAACTGCCTTTGGAAACAGAAATCTTACCCATTGTGAGATTCTTTTCACTTTCCTTTGGGTGTTCTACAGAATAAATATCTACAGGTGGGGTCGTTGTTTCAGGTTCCCATCATGGAAGTGGGATAGAAGAAACAGGTACACAATTCATCTGAAACACCTTTGAGAACCAATTACTCCAACAGCCGACAACTCACCTACCAAAACAAGGGGCAAGAGAAGTCCTCTCTGTTTAATGCAGTCATCTGTAGATTTATAGGTAAAGTGTTGCCATCAATATGTTTTTCTTGTTTGATTTTGCTTTTGTGGAACAGGAAACATTTTTCCTTTTACTTACCATTTGCAGTCAAATTATTTCCTATTGGTCTCAGTTAACATAGCCTGTTGCGAGCACTAGTCCTTAAGAATATGATACTGTAACATTCAGAAGTCCATTAGTGAATCCTTCAGAGTGACTTGAAATTAATCTGTTAGCATAATATCTTGATATGTTTTTCTTCTGGTACAAAGCAAAACCAACTTTTCCCTAAAAAAATCCCATGCATTTAAATGGCCAAGTAGTTTGATGGAAAAATCAGGTTGGAAAGGGTGGGATAGAAGAAAGAGAGCAAGATACGAGCCGTCTATGATTCTCGAGGAGACAATATATTTGATGATCTCATCATGAAGGTTACTAAATAAATGAAAGTAAATGGCTGGTTGATTCCCTTTAATTCAGCATGTGGTGTAGACACTTCCTTCCTATTCCCTCACTGCAGTACATTGGATCACATTAGGCTTGACAATAAGGATTGACTTAGTGGTTTTCAGTTCTGTATAGTGATTTTGATTCTTTTTCAAAATGATTTAGTGATTGCTCTAATGTGCTTTCTAATTCCTCATTTTGTTGGTGGTGCTTTCGTTAACTTTTTTTTTAAGCTATTACTAGAGCTCTATTGACATGCATTAGATGTTAATTTCCAAATTTACCAAATTGTTATTACTGTAATAACAAATTTATCAGTTTTGTTATCAGATCACTGGCCTTTTAGGTTTTAATTTTTCTTTTTATTTTGTCCCTTTGTTTTTTGCTATTTCAGTCTCTCTGTTGGGTGGAGTGGGAGATGAGCATAGTTATCAAGGACCATAACTGGCTACCAAAGTTACTATTGCATTAAGGCAGGTAGGAATTTTAGAGTGAGTTTGATGTGAAACAGGAATGTAGTACAAATGCAAATATTCCCCAGTGTAAAATAAAGCAAATGAAAGGAAATGAACATAAAGTACTGATTCAATGGTTCATGATCAATGCTAGTAAGGATGTTGGAATGGATGGTTTAGTATTTCTGAAGATGGTTACACAATATTAATCCACTATCTTGAGTTATTTAATATGTCCTTGATAGATATTAAGGCATTGGTGAGGCTTTGCATACATCCTGGAATTAGTGTCATTTAAAGAATTATCAGTTTTTATTGCCTCTCTTACCAGTCAGTACAAGTTAACTTATTAGACTGTAAGAGACAGAGAATGATGGAGACTGCAAATTCTTTTTTCCAAATTTCTCATCATCATCCTTTGATGTTGCTTTCATCCTTACTGCTTAACAGCTATGATATTTCTCCAGCTTATTAATGGTAGAACTTTAGCTTTTAAAAATTGGTTGGCCCAAGTAAGTCTTACAAATGTCTTCAAATATTTTCATGCATCCAGTTTAATTAATATGTTACTTACAAGACTTTAACAGAAATCATTAGATATGGGCTCTTTCACCATTACATATTTTAATGGCAAAATCAATCAATTTCTGGTTTATATTATTAATATTGATTTACTTTCATCTTCCAAAAATACCCATCTGATAGCATAGTGCAGTGGTGCTGGTGCTTCATCAGGTTTAAAGTCATCTTTTCAAGGCGATTTTGATCTTAGTCAGGACTGTTTCAACCGATGTGGACTGATAATCAATAGAGATAGAAAATATTGCTGTGCTTTTGGGACAGAAGAATTGGAATTCCAATCTATTTTTTAAGTTGCTAAAGGAAGAAACTTCTTCCTGACTTGTTTTTTGCATGCGTTGTAAAAATGTGAGAGTAGCCAGACCCCTTGGGTTACTTGGTTTAATTTAAGCAGACTGTCTCTTTTTTCAATGCATGTTCACTTCCGGAGCACCCACCTTTTTAAGTCACCTCTCCTATTCCTGCTTATGTAGTCTATTGACTTCCTGCTTCTGGAGCTGATGAAACTCTCTTTGAAGACAGACATTATTTGTTTTGTGTAAAGACTCCAAAAAATGAGACTTCAAAATCATATAGGGTGTCAAACCTCCCCCTACAACATTCAGTGATGTGTAATAAGCTCATTCTGTAGACACTGGCAAGTGCTGACTTTAAAAACATGATAGCTAGAGATTTGTGAAATGTTCACAATGATGCAAAACACCTCTGAAGTTTCATACTTTTAGAAAAGTCCTTCATATTAAAACTGAGGTAAGGCTTCTCTTGAATTCAAAAGGATTTTGACATTGAATTAGACTCAGAACTTCATTCTAATTCAAAACTAATTCGCGTGTTTGTTATTCTATTTATAGGCTTTTGTAAAAAATTAGTACTTTCCTCAGAGAAAACTAGTACCAATCAAAATGTGAATATTCCCACAAATTTTCAACGATCCGTCACAAAAATTGTCATGGATCTCATAATGTAAGATTATCTATTAACTCTATTATTATGCTAAAATAATAAGCACATTCATTTAGATTCTTCCATTTATTTTAACTTCAAAACATTCTGGTGCAGTCATCGAGCCAACGGCCCACACAACATTTCTGGCCTTGAGGCTGACTCAATCCAGGCAGATTTATCTTTTGAAAAGCTGGTACCACTATTCTGAGACAGGAAAAAAAGCTTCTGACTGAAAATAAGGGTTGCCAGACATGACTCAGTCCCCAAACCCAGAATCCTGTGCTATGCAATGTTTAAAATGCCATTTGACATTAATAAGTTATTTAAAAAATAAAAGAAAAAAAAAAGAAGGAAAAAAAGAGGGAGAGAAGGAAACTGGCACTGTGCCTACATTCCTCCTGAGCCAATTATGCTCTTGCCCAATTGCAAGCATAAGTGGAACCTGCATTTGGATGCATTTTTGTGAATGACTATGTTACAAAGCCAGTGAAGCTCAAGGAACAATAAAGTATTGGCTCTTTTACAGTCATATATGGTTATGGTGCATCTGCTGAGGTATGGCCAGTAAACCGAGTGTGATATGGAATGTGTGAATGTGATTTGCTTTGACCTTGGTACGTGAGGGTATCACCAAGCATATATTTTCACTTAGACATGTAACTTACCATTGGACCAGAGCGAACATGCACTAGGACGTGTGATTTGTGTATTTGTAACAGAGGGAGGGGGCCCGTACTAGGCATGGGATCTTTGATGTAGTAAATATCCTCAATTATGGAGTCTGGAAGGAAAGGAGAAGGTGAGAAGGTCAGATTGTGACTGTCTAAGGAGGTAAAAGGAACAAAGACTTTTTCTTCCTTTGTACTCACCTAACAGTAACCTGTGAACCATTTCCATCTTAGCACTACTTTGACCTGTTTAAAGGTCATGCATAAGAGAGCAAAAAGGAGAAAGCTTTCTTTGTCAGCTCTTGTAAAGATGCACAAGGGACAGGGACAGTCTTGCCTGATCTAATCAAAATTCTGAATTTCCAAACGCATTTCAGAAGGGTAATTAGAGCTGATAATGCTAAATAAAAGTTTGTGTCTCTTCTTGTGTCAATGAGTCTTCTGTATTTGACTGACTGAGTATTTGAAAAAACGTATTTAACTGGAACTTAACTTTCAAAAAAAAATTAATTTTCATTTTCTCTCCTTTTCATCTATTGATAGTCATATCTCTTGCAACTTATCAAAAATTTTCAAAATAGGACTGGTTATGAAAAACTGACTCATTGAGATTTTTACTCCAGCACACTGTAAAGATCTTATCAAAAAATTGGCAAAATGTATCACCTGCTCGGACATGAAAGTGTGTGATTTCAAGTACACGAACTAAAAACCCCAATGTAGAAAAGCCTGTGACTCAGCTGCAAGACATTTCATTGCACGAGAGCCTCCATGTGCCATTTAAAATGTGTGTCATCATAAACCTCCCACTCTCCTAAGAATAGAGCTATCACTGGACCCTGTTATCTCACAACCCCAAGGTACAGTATGATAATGATACTGCTTAACATCAGTGTACAGAGAGAGAAAACACTGGAGATGCCGCAAGCATCTCAACTATAAAGAAAATCAAATTAAAATATTAATTTACTGATTAATATAACATTAGATGACCCATTTCTCCAGCTTGTTAAACAACAAAGACTTGCAAAACTAAATAAGGGCCTAAGAGATAAGTGTTTTAAGAATTCCCATAGAGATGTTTAGCTCCTTTTTAAACATCATTAAAGATGTACTTTGCATATAACAGGCAGTTTTATTTTTTGCTGCACTGACAACTCCTGCTTGTTTTTATTAACATACACTTTCAGAAAAGGTTACAAAGTGAGGGGTTTGGTCACAGAGTTTGAACAATCAGCTCATACTGTAGAATAAAAGAACTTAAGTACAAGGCAGACTTGGGAGAAAAGAGAATAAAATCATGCACATTAACCATGGGGCAGAGGGTTTAAAGTTTGGTGTGTAAGTATGCAAAAAAATTTTAACAATTTGTACCCTCTGTGCCTGGAAAATGCAAAGAAGAAAAATTTCTTTGCTGATCTTTTCCATATAAAATGCCTGCTGTTTGGGAAAATGGGAAATTGCAATACATGATTTTTATACAGGAAATGGCAACCTAATTTAAAGTAACTTACTTCAAAACTAAAAATGCCGTGGTTAAATTCTACAGCAAGTTTTATCCCCATTGTTGCATGGTAATGTCCCATTGCATGAGGATATTGCTTGAATTTTTGTGCTATATTTTACTGAAAAATATCAGTAGAAATATTTAGCAAGGTTTTTAAAAATTATCTTTCTTTATAAGCCAAACCCTCATAATATTAGAATTGTCACTGCACTCCTATGAGACAATATATGACTTGTTAGGGGAAGAAACTGTGAATCTTCTGTTTCCATGGATAAATGCCTTTGTCTTTTCCTTAGTGATCCAGAAGATATCAGCCTGTAAGCATGGATATTCACCTTGTATGTCACATATAATATGTATTTTAAAATGAGCTCAAAGAGAAGAGAGAACTACGAATTCCAGACTTGTCAGAAAAAAACCAACTACTTCTGTAACAGGTAATTAATATTCTCCTTGCAAAATTTTGCCTTTCTGGCCTTGGCCCCGTCATGCATGTGATTATGTAGGTTGGAAATAAGGTAGTTTGGGCTTCCTAAAATACAGGGGAGTGTGTGCATGAGTCTGTTCCCTGTATGTGCAGTGTTCCAAGTTCTTATCCCTCTCCTTTTTCTTGTCCCCAGTCACTGCCTCCAGGGTACCAGCTTTCCTCATCCCTGCTCCCATGGCAACAAGTCTCTGTTCCAGCAGTAGTGGCTCTGTCTCTTCATCTCCTCCCTCTGCAGCTACATTCTGCAACTTAGAAGTAGCTTGATTTTCTCTCACTACGTTCTTTCCTTTATTTTATTAGGCCATGTGTGCTTGTTCCAAAACCTCTATTGGGAATATATTGATTCTGTATGTGACACTACTTTAACCAAAGTGAATCCAGGCCTGTTTTCTTTCTTCTCCCAACCTACTCTGAACTGTTCTCTTCTATGCTTGGCTGTCTGAAAGAGGCAAGAATTATTATTATTATTTTAAACATTGTCCTCCCACTTTCCCATGGCAGGATCAGCACAAGTTGAATTCAAACAGCAAACATTTTAAAATGTAAATTAGATTAAGAAATGCTAGAGTTGTATGTGCTTTAAAAACAATCCAACTGCCACCATTATTTTTGTAGGCAGTTTGTGCACAAAAAAGATGTGAATTTTTAAAACAATCCGCTAGCATCAAATGAGAAAAAGATTTTAGAGTAACCACTTCCTTTCATTTTTGGTTGGCTCCTTAATATGCTACAAAGCACTTTATAACACAAAATATTCGTGTTGGACCATGATTCAATCATGCAAACAACTCAGTAGCAGCTAACAGCTCCAGAATAAATATGCAGCCTTTTGAAATGCTGAAATTACATGGGCCTAATTTTAAAATAAAGTTTTTAAAATTTTAAAATTATAAAAAACAAAAAAAAAAGAGGGAGAAAGAATAACAGTTTAACAGTAGGAAAGTGGTAAAGATCCAGTGTGGGAGTTATAAATCTCAGGGATGTTGTAACAGAATCCGTTTATAGATAACAGTAAATTTGTCATTTACTGACTTGTGATTATTTTGAATAAAACAATATTGCTGCTAAAGAATCTGTCAGTGTGCATTACAATGACTAGCAAGTTCTCCACTTTTCTCTTACAAAGTGATTTTTGTTTAGTATAAATCTCTTGATTCCTTTTTAAGAGCTAATGGGTTTGGGGCCTGAAATCTCCCTTAATCTTGATGGGAAACACAGGATATTTAGTAATTGTCAGAATGTACTCTCATGTTATGATGGTATTGAAGAACTTTCTCCTAAAATATAAATTATGGTATTTTTTTTAGGGGGATGTGCTGTTTTTGCATCTGTGTGAGTTGGGGTCCAGCTGTCTGGAAAGCAGGTCTGTGGAGAAGGACACCAGGATGCTGGTGCACAGCAAGTTGAAGGAGCAAGAGCACGCACAGCCAAAGGTAAACAAAGTCCATACTGGGCTGCATCAGCAAGGGCATGGCCAGCAGGTCACAGGAGGTGTTTATTCCCACTAAGCACTTGCATGTGCCCTTACACCTCTAGAGCCACAGTGTCCAGCTCCCCACTATAAGAGAGGTACTGACAAATTGGAGCAAAGCTGGAGAAGAATGCTGGGATAGACAGGAGCTGGAGCACACAACACCCTGAAGGAATGTACTCATTTAACCCGTCAGAAAGAAGGCTAAAAGGTGATTTATTTTCTGTCTTTAAGTACATAATGGAGAAACATAGGTAGTCTCTTCTCCAAGATTCACAAGGAAATGACAAATGACGGTGATAAAAAGTTGCATCATGAAACCTTGAAAGGGGACTTAAGAAAAAATTCTACACAATGAGAATGGTTAAGTGCTGCCAAGAAAGGCTGTGGGCTTTCAGAAAGGCTTTCAAAATTTTACTGGATTATGTCCTATTTAATCTGGTCTAGCTTCTGAGTTAGTCTTGATTTGGGCAGATGGTTGGACAAGATAACCTACCAAGCTCCCATCCAACAAAGATTATCCTGTGATTCATGAGTCTATGAATACCAGTTCCCTAGGAAGATGAATCTGCACTATACTTTCAAGATTCCCGGAATAGGAAATACTAAATAAAAATAGAGTAATGTTTGCACATTAAGACAGACTAGGACAGAACTGGTTGATTCCAGCTCTTTGAATAAGTCACTTAAATGATTGTAACCTTGGGTAAACAATAGAGCATCTCTGAACTTCAGTTCTCCTCTAGTAACATAGAATGTATAATATTTCTTCACATTTTTATTCTAAGAGTGATTCACCCTCATGCATCAATGGTTTTTTAGCAGATGAGCTAAATCATTTACTGATCAGACATGGTATGGTATCATAGCAATTGTGCATCTGGTCAATGTACGTATTAGTTCACAAGAATATTCATCAAATACATGGGGAAAAAAAGGGGCAAATAAATTATTCCAGAGTCCTTCTTCCTGGATATAGAAATCTGCTTCAGATAGGTCTGTCATCCAAACAACTATCTTAATTATTATGTCATGTACACCCAGATAAGGGATCTAAGCACAAGGGAACATCTTTTTCTCTCTCAATCTTTTGAGAATTCCTGAATTGATGCCCCAGCATCTGGTCTACTCTAAAATAAAATGCTGTCTCCAGGTCCTTGCTTCCTGGTCCTGCCTGCTCTACTTCTTGGCCTTGTACTGAGATATTGGTGGTAGGTCAGTACTGTGTAAATGTTTTGTGGTTAAAACCCGAAGATGTGATTTGTGTTTATAAGCTTTAAATTGCCTTCCTGACAAAATATGCACAAGCTGAAAGCTTCTGCTCATGTAAAATTGTGATGGATTGCATTTTATTGGAACTTATGAATAGCTTTTTGATTTGAAACAATGAACCCTTTAAATGCCTTTGGAAATTATAGTGGGATAAAGGTATCATTCTCCCTCCATCAGAGAGTGACAGAAAAGGCTTATTTTTCAAGACAGACACACAAACACGTGCACTCTCTCCCATATATACATAATCACACATTCAAATTTGTAGAGGATGAAAAATATAATGTTGAATTTTTTAACTTGGTATTGGATGGATGCCTGATTTTCAGATATAAACTCTAAGTACACAGAATACGTGTCTACATCAGAATACTGACACTATATTTATATATATATATATGTACAAAATATAGGTATTGAACTTAAAACATATATATGCTCAAAGACACACAACACCTATGAAAAATACTTAGTGTTTTTCACCTATAGCTGATTTCGTTAGTATCCTAGAAGAAAAAAACCCCAGGGATTAGTATATTTTCCAGAACTTTGGTGTGTGAGAATATATAAATTTATTTGTATAGATACACCTTCCGTTTTCTCTTTGTGTTTTTTTATACACAAAAAATGTCAGTTTCATATTTCAAACATTTCTTTCAGGTGGAGGTTACTTGTTTTAGCACTCCCAAGTTAAAAGGAATATAAAGTCAAGGGAGTATATAGTTAAGAGTATGTTAATTCTTTTTTTCAGATTCTGTCAAATAGAAAACCTTGTGTTTCCTATTTATGTATATTTAATGGGAAAATAGGGAAAAATAGTAGCTTAAAACTGTTTGTGAAAGCTTGGCTTTTTTTCTGGCTAGGAAGATTCTAGGGGGAATAGTTAAATGTTGAATATGGTTACACAAAACTGCTGCTTAAAACTCAAAGTTGAGCATACTTGAGAAGACTGTTTCAGAAATTTAAAAAGTAGTAGTGCATAATTTATCAGTGTTAATAGCCTTAGGTGCATTTCTGAGGTAATTCACCTAAACAGTCAACAATTTATCACATCACAATACATAAAATGTACTTTTAATTAATAAATAGACATTCTGTTGCCTTTACAGCTACAACAAATCAATCCTTCCTTACCTTCTGTCTACAGTTTGGGTTCCTTTAATGGGTTTTAATGGGTTTTATTCTATGCTCCCTTAGCAAAGCTTATTCATTTGCTTCCTGGAAGACTTTCTGTACTTTGTGGCATAATCTCAGTGTCTTTAGGGTATCTGCCTGATACCTTAAAGCATCATTCATTACTCCTAAAATGACACTCTAGCCTACCTTGGAAGTCATGAAGTTACTGTAATGTATTGTTGTTCTTGTTATCAGGCTGTCTGTGAAGTCCTTAAGTTAAAACAGTTTCTTGGGAAAACAAGGT
The DNA here is from genome assembly GCA_013397975.1 of Machaerirhynchus nigripectus. NCBI lineage: Eukaryota > Metazoa > Chordata > Aves > Passeriformes > Dicruridae > Machaerirhynchus > Machaerirhynchus nigripectus. The sequence goes on from VZRQ01004617.1 coordinate 2,869,345, forward strand.
GTTTCCAGTATCTCTGAATGGTTAATGAAGCACTTCACTTGCATCGTCTCAAGCCAGTTGGCAAAAGAGATATTCATCACTATGTTACACACAGGTAAATCAGATGTACCCATTTCTGCACAATAAATGAAATAAGAACTGAACACTCAGCTAAAATGCCAATGAGTCTGAGTATGCTCAGAATTTCAAACAGAATATGAAAATTTGTTTATTGTCTCACATTATTATTATCATTTTACAATTACTAAACTTCAGGTAAAGGGAAGTAAAAAGCACAAAAAGGACTCCAACAGTATCACAATATGGAAAAAAAAAGAGGAATCAGGACCAAACCCAGTAACTAAATGCTTATAAAACGACTGAAATTTGTGATTTATCTACCTGTAATGTTTTGTCAAGTTTATGGAAACTACAAAACAAAATGATAATTAAATTGTATATATTCATCAAAACATTTCCCAAACAACTCTCTTGAGCGATGGAATCTGATTTGCTCCTTGGGATAGTTTTTCGTAGGCAGCACTGCTTAGAGGAATCTCAAGACGGTCTTACAGTGTTTTCCAGGAAAGGAAAAATACTCTTTAACGTCCCTTATACTGCTATAATAATGTTAAGCACATATTAGATGTAGCTGAATATCTGTCATGAAGGTTTTCCTCTTGTTATAGGACGAGTTCTGCCTCTGCAGGAATGAATTAGGTTTCACTTCATCAGAGAATGCAAAACACCTGAATAATCTGTCCTCAAAGCTGTACATATGCATACAGCTATTTAGGCATAGGTAAATCCTCTTTGGTAAAGAACCAAATATTTGGTAAGTAAGTTTAAAAATTATTATTATAGATATTTAAATCAATATAATTGTTTCAAAATGTGGGAGTCAACATAAGTCCTCATGAAAACATAAAGCAGTTTGTTTTGTTTTTTAAAGCTATGATATGATCATTAGACAACATAGCATAAGACAAATTATAGATGCCTGGTATAGTACTGCTATTAACAGAAAAGGGATGAATACACAGCAGTTTGTAGAGGCAGATGATCATCAAACAAGGAAACATAACCTGAAATACTAACACACGGAGAAATCCAGCCTCAAAATACTTTTTTTTTTCTGCCTCTTAATAATTTCCATACCTAAAAGTGCAGATACATATCTCAGGTAATAAGATTCTGATGCTCTTTCTTACTTCTCACAGCTGTCCTTTCACTCTGTATTAAAGCAAGGTGTCTGTGGCTCTTTAGTATTTCTATACACGCAAATCTCTACTTCTTTTATACAGCTCACCCACTGAACCAAAACCACAAAACAAATTGGCTTTGACACCAGCTGTGATCCATATCCAAAAATTTGTTCCAAGAACCTACAAATTTTAGAATTTAACCCACCCTTCCCAAACCTAAACTCTGCTATGGTGGTATGTACATATCATCTTACAAAGGCAGCCACACCCCAGATAAAGAGCGTAATATGTCACAGGTAGCATGAGTGAATAGAAGCCTGACTCAGAGACAGAAATCTTCGTTTCCACTTTTCTCTGTTTATGCATAATTCTTAGATTTTTGACACAACATTTTCAAAGAAAAGGGATTTTTGACAAAGTTATTATAAAGTAGTAGCTTAGATGCTCTGGTTTTATCTCCGAATAATGCTATATCAAGAATAAGAAAGATGAAGGCAAACTTTTTGTTGAATGTAATCATCAAAGTGTTTTGTGGTTGAGCTTTTCTCTTTTGTTTCCTGCAACTTCCAAGTAATACTAATGAACAAAGTATGTAAAAAGTTGTGAGTCCAGTAAAGAATAGTCACCACAGGAAAATGGTCAAATGTCACTCTTTTTACAACTGCAAAAATGGACTAGTTCCATTGCTGGCTGCTGTGAACTTTCACTTTTGAAATTTTACTTAGTTTTAGAGCATGGTTAATTTTGAAACTCTGCAGGTAAAATTAACTGTAGCTAAAGTTATGATGGCAGAGAACACTGAGTCTAAATTTTTGTCCTGTTAATCTCTACATATCCCAGGCCGGACTTTTCGCGATAATTGAATAGTTTCATTACTTTAGGTCTATCCATCTGTATAAATATATATCTAAACCTTAAGGATCTGTGATGAAATTAAACACTATTTGGTGAGATTTCTTCCCACTCCTTTAACTTGATTTTTGTTTTAGACAAAACAAGTAGCTGCACAGGTTGCTACTTCTATTAGCTATAGCTAATATTCTATATTTTGAATAATGTCTTTTGCTTTCATATCATCAGACATAGCTCATAGGATTCCATCAAGGTGTTGATGCAAAACCTATTGTGTGACTTGTTCTTATATGTTTTTCCTAATGAGCCTTATCCACTTTGAGGACTAAATTAGGTTATCATTAGACTAACATGATCTACAAAACATTGTAAAAAGGTTAAACTCTCTTAGATGGGGTTCCTGGATATTTATATGGAATTACAAATGCTCCTGTTAGAAGATTATCCTTGTACCCATATATTAAGGCCACTGCATGAACACTCTTTTACAAATCAATATTAATTAAAAATTATTATGATCAGAGAACTAAACAAAGGGCCTATGCTACTAAAGAAAGGGTATGCCCCAGTGACAGATCACTGTTAAGAACTCTCATGCCATTGGGTGATATTTGCCATATGTCCAATGATTGATAGTAAGATTTAATGAGTTCTTACAAGCAATTAAATAATCAAGGGTTCCTGCTGTTACATGGCATAGCTTGATAGAACAGTGACAAATGAGAGAATATCTGCAACCTAATCAAAGGGACATATTTCCTTGGGAACAAAATAATATTATCCACCAGTGCAATCAAAGGACAAAAGAACACAGAGAGGACGCAACAGAATGAGATAAATTTTGTGCTCTTTTCATTATTCTGGCCATACAGTTTCCATTTATTGGATCCTATTAAATCAGAAAGAAAATTAGGCTACTTAAATATGTTTCATTTGTCATAAACTGTTAGCTAGTGGGTACATATCCATATCCAGTCACCTTAGGTCTCCCTTCCCCATGAAACACTATCTTAGGTTATGGTTTCTGTATTTTTATTTGGTATTTATTTCTATTGTGATTACTGAAATCCTGTTTTAGTTTGGGTTTTGTTTTTCACTTTAACTAAAAGGGTACAGTAAAAGCCTGCACTACACTACATTTGTCAAACATTTTTTAATAATGAATTGTTCTAAACATTATATATATACACACATACATACATATATATGGGTTTTTTTTTTAAATAATCGTCTGTAATAAAAAAATAGGGAGATCTTTGAATTAATTTTGTAATTTCTTGGATTCAGATCATATATATTTTAATGTGAAAGAGTTAGTACACAGATTTAAAGTAAATAAATTTAGAGGCCCCTATACAATGTGCAGTAGAAGTGTTTTATCCTGAATTGTAGCCTAGTTTGGCAACACACTTGATTTGCTTCATTACTGTTTTGCAGCCTAAAAAACATTAGAGTGACATTTAGAAGACATTCAGAGAACTTAAAATTTCGCCAACTATAGACTGAAAGTCACTATTTATTCCTCCCTTTTTAAGTTAAAATTGATTGTGAGTAATAGGTATGGATTATACAGGTAACAGAATATAGATCAGCTTATAGTGGCTTTTTAAGAAATATTTTATCTTTTTGATTAGAGAGAGATAAAATGATCTACTTGGGTCCTGATTAATCAATCTTTAAAACCATAAACTTCTAACAGCCAAGCTGCCCCATTCAAATCAAAATGCAAATTCCTGATCCAAAAGATGTCAATAAAATGGCCTTTGACTTCGATGTAATTTTTCCTTTGATTACAAGTAAAGCCCATGATTAAGTATTCTTTCAACATTCAAAGAATTTCATGTTAACATTAGCTCTATTTTGGATGTGGAATAACATAATATTTTAGTAGTAATTTCTTTTCACTAGAAACTCAAAGCTTTCCTTTTATTTCTGTCAAAAATAAATAGAAATATTTCAAGACTAGACTCTACTTTATAGCTAAAATTTTCCTTAGAAAATGTAAACATCAGACTATAGTTATTCTGTATTGTATTTCAGTTAGCTAGTTGGTGTGTGGGATATAAGTTATTGAAATGCACCAGACAACCAACAGAACAATGTGTCCCTACTAATCATTATGTTCCAGTTTTTAACATGTGATCCATCTTTAGACTGTATAACACATGACCTTTTTACATATATGCTGAGCTCTTTCCTGGTTTTTTCTGTGTTGGTGGCACATGCGAAGGGAGATGAACTCCTCTGGAGCAGACTGACGACAGGGCAGGTTGTTCCAATTCCATCAGAGTTCCCCAGAGCCCATTTCTCAGACTAGAATGTAAGCAGCAGCAGCAAACTGATAGAGATGGTTCTTGTACACAGCAAAACCACTGGTGGCTTTGGTAGCCACCAGAATATTCATGCAATTGCAGTCATGGAATTGTTCAGAGACAAAGCATGGTTTGAGTTGAAAAGGACCTTTGAGGGTAATCTAGTCCAAGCCCCTCCAACAATCAGGGACATAATTTCATCCTTGTCTTCCACTGCTGATGGAATGTGCAAAACTGTCTTACCCACAAGGCAGTTTTCTCTTTTTCCCCTAGCTTTGTTCTAATTTGGGATAAGCACAAGATGTAAAACCTTGACATTTTCAAAAATACCTGTTTTCCAGCCAGCTGTGTTCAACACTGGAGGAAGTATCACTGATTCTACTTTTTCCACATGCCATTATATTTGTTTTGTTTTTCCACACACAAAGCAAAATTTTTCCAGAGTATGTATCATATTTCAGAGATTAGTCAAATTGCTTAATGGGCTAATGGAAGACACTCAGATACTACACCAAAAAGTCACTGCAAACAAAAAATATGTCAAATAACTATAAAGCCAAGTTAAGGAATCAGCAAGCAAAAAGCTCCTTAATTTTTCAATGACTCAAGTGCATTTAGCTGCAGGTTCTCTTTTGTATGTATCTTCTAAGCTAATAACAACTTTTAATAAAATCTGACTATGATAAAGTCACAGTTGATAAAAACCCATAATTCTTTGTTGGATTTCATCTGTGGACTATTCTGTTGAAGTCAGCAGTGATGCGTCATGAAAGTGGAATAAAGATGCTTAAACTAAGGCATGTTTTTAGATTAAGAAGATCCATTTGTTTTCTCTAAGTCTTAAAAAATAGATTGTCTACCTCAAATTTTTGCCTTGAATTTTTGGTCAACTCCAACTACGTCAGGTCAAAAACTGCTCAAAATATTGGCTGAGATTATTTGGGAACTTGAGGAGTCATGCTGCTGCAGAGCCACACGTGCACAATGACTTTAATGAACGTGTCAAGTGATGCATCAGTGTGGTTTAACATGGGTGTCTGTCAGATCACAGATCCACTGGATCACATCAAGTCTGAACTTAGTGAGGTCTGAGCTTAATGTGATCTAGGGAAGATGAACTGAATGAGTTCCATATGTAGTGAGTGGCAAGAGTCAACAACTCCTACTAAAATAACAACTTTATTGTTCCAGAAAGCAAACAACCCCTTAAGAATCATGGAGAGATACCAAGTTTTTAGCAGCACAAGGTTCCTAAGGACCGCTCTCAATCAATATATTCACAAAAAGTACACACCTCATTAGATTCTGTACAGATTGCAAAGCTATCTATAATGTAAAAACAGGCAGACAGTCTGTCTCAATATTATTACAGGAAGGCTTGGTTAAATTAATAGCTTCTCATTGATTAAAAAATCTTGCATTTTACATGTTCTTAAGTTGGTTCCCACCATTACCTTTCAATAACAGAATACGAGTCTTTGGAGAACTGTGGTTATATTGAACTACTGTATTGAAATATGAAGGTAGGCAAAATAAGTTGTTTACATTAACCTATTGTTTCCTGTCATAAAGTTCTCTCCACCTGAAAGATAGAGACAATTCCATCAATGCATCCTAAACTTTTGTTCTTTGTTAGTTTTTATAGTATTCCTAGACTATTACAAATGTAGTTAGTTTGAAACAGTCATTGAGCATGACTCCACCAAATCCTTTTGGTAACTACTGAAAGTGAGAAATATTTATCTCCCTGTAGCATTTGCTATTGTATACAACTCTCAGCTTTTGATTCTTTTCAATTACTATACTAAATCCAGCTAACAATAATAACACTAATTCTGATCTACTAAAATACTTTCCAAATCATCCTAAGGACCCATGTTATGATTCTTGATAGCTCAGAGTACTTTGCTAGACTGAGTTTTTTCATGCCAATCGTATTATGTACACTCCATCAAAAACCGTTTTGAGAGCTTTTGCATAAGCCTATTCAAATATATTTTACTGACATGTAGTCTTGGAAGACTTTTCTCAGTGCCACAAGATAATCTAAGCTAAATTAAAGTACTACAAACCTTTATCACAATGTATTTTTTTTTAATGAAAAACTATTGTGATCTATTGCCCTTACTGTTTTGTACTTCTGTAAACCTGATCTGCACCACAACCAATCTTACAGGTAAGATATTCCTCTGCCAGTCAAACAGGAAAGTCCAGATCTGACTATGCCTTGACATATTTAAAACTGAGTTTCAACATACTACCACCCGAGTTTCAAGAATAATGTTGCTTGTTTTAGTGCAATGTATATGTCTTTTTCTTTCTCAACAGAAATACTAAACCAAGCAGCATGTTCTTGAATACACAGCAAACAAATGGCAGCTGCCACGTGTCGTGTGACTGAGATATTGGGGTGTGAAAGACAAGGAGATTGTCTTTATGGGGGCAGGACAGCTGTGTGACTTTCCTGTCTCTCAGACTTTGGGTTGTTATTTACAGTAGTGCTTTTGAACAAACACCCGTAGTGCTTTTGAACAAACACCAATATTGTACACTTTGTGGTTTAGACCATTTTAGGGACTGATTATTTAACCAATTGAAGTGGCTGACTAGAGGTTTGGGATCATGTCTGGAAGAGACAGTAAGGTAGTAAACTAATGCAGAACCACTGCTGTCTGCTCCTTTGATTCCTTATCTTCACAGTTCATGTACCTAGTCTTTGAAAGTATTGGCTTCAGCATCACCTAGAGATGGTCTGTGCTTTTGCCAGTTTTTATTTCACTATAAAATGTCTAGCAGATTACTTTCTTTTTGGAAACATATGAGTCCATAGGCTAACTGATTTAACTTTGTAATCTTTCAACTCAGTTTTTCATAGAAGCATGTCATTTTGTGAAACTGTCTATGGAAGCACTGTGTCCTCATATTGGGCCACTATCCTGATTTTCTCTGTTGACCCCAGTGGTGTGTATGCAATGTGGCAGTGAGGCTTTTCCTTCCCGTGAGGCTGAGTCCCTTCCAAATTACAGGGGTCAAGCTGCATGTTTACTTCCAGATATTCATCTTGTTGGCTGTGTCTGTGCTGACTCCTCTCTTTTTTTTCCCTCTGTTTTCAAATCATCAGAGTCCTGCAGTGCAATAAAAAAATGTTGCTTGGTTCTCAATGAATTCTGTGGAAGTACCAAAGGGAAAGACTAAGCATCTATATTTGGAATAAACACAAACTATTATTAGACAGAGATTTTGGAAGTAGTTGTAATTTATCTGCTATCAGGAGCAATAGAAAACCATATGGATGATAAAAAACATAACCAGGGCAAGGTCCTTCCTGTGTCTGTTGACAACTAATATGCACCAGGAGGGCAGTGCCATATGTTTGCATGTACATTACCACGGGGGGCAGTGACATATGTTCACACGTATGTCACCCCTCTGGCCTGCTGTCATACGGCTGTTTCCAAAGGGGAGTGCTCCCTGGAAAAACAGAAACAAAACCCATAAATGTGAGTCTTCTACATTCTCTTTGTCAGCAGCTTTTCTAGGACTATCACTGCTGTTTGATGAGCAATCAGAACAGCTGCATCAAAGCAACAAATGCTTTTGTAACCCTCTCTTATATCTCTTCAAGGTGTTGAATGGCAAAGGAGGAAAATACAGACATCCCACTAGAACAGTCACACCTGCTGGAAGAGTCATACCTGCTGAAATACTAGACCTGCTGTAAACCCTGAGGATGGGGAGCATGTACTTCTCCCAAAATATTTCATGGACTGTCCTTCTTTTCACTTCCTTTCAGGCTGGGCACATCCTCACATCTTATCAAAAGCAGTTCTTGAAAGGATAAAAGAAAGAGTTTGTGTATAGAGGAGTGGCAAAGTGAGAGAATAAAAAGGTGTTCTTCATGATACTATCTCCTGCAGTTTTGGGGGGTTGGAGCTAAACAGTACTATTAGATTACCCTGACCATTCCCCTGTCAGTGCAATATTATTCCTTGCAATGTAATTTCTAGTGTTTTGTTCATTCCATTTAGTACTAATCCAAGCAGATAGCCTTTCTGTTCTATCTCTTGGGAGACCATTTATCCCTCAATCCACTTATTCTACTATTAGGTAGATTTTCTGAAATTTGTAGTGTATTTTTCTCTTTTTTAATTTCCTTCCTCTCTTTAATTATCTCTTTTGGTGCAAATATGGCTCATCTTTATATATTTGCATTCCCTCGGAGGTCATCAAGTCTGGCACACAGAGCAGGAATGCAAGCCACAGCATGAAATCTGCTCTTAGAAAAGGGTAACCTGCAGCATATTTTGTTTGGTTTTAAATGTCTTGTGACTAAAAAATATTTTGGACTTTGCAGATATGCATCCGTTAACTAAGTCATATTTGGTCTAAGTGTATTCCAATATTTAGCTTTGAATGCTGGTAACTGTATCAAGGGCTGTCTGTGAAAGTTTTAATAGGAGAATGCAAAGCTTCTTCCTTGTTTTATGAGAGCAATCCCTTACTGGAGAAAAATGGTGAGAATCTTGTTCTGGACCATGCACTGTTTAAAGCCAAGTCTAACACTTCAGTATGTGATTGACTTTATTTTCCTCTCTATAATTCAAAATTAATGAAACTGTGCATGTCTTGCATTTTTGTAAAGATCTGGGTGTTCACTAGTCTTTCCTATGAAAGAGCTATGATTTTGGCTTGCCTTTTTCATTTTCTAGACATTTGTCTACCTTTCCCCTATCTTAGTGTTCTGAAAGCAGAATTACAGCAATTTCACCTCCTTCAGTGCCTGGAAGCTTCTCTGTGCTTTAGGCAGCTATGTTTATAGCTGCAGCACCTCTCAGAAAAACTTAGCAGGCAGCTATGGAAGAGGCAGATAGCTGAGGCAGATCCAGGGCATCATCAGAGGGTGGTCTCTGGGAAAAGTAAAGCAAGCTGAGTTGGAGTAAGTCATGGGGAGGAAAGAGAAGACATGATGTGCTAGGTGGAGACAGTTTTCCTGTCCCTGGGTGTAACTGGGTCTGCTCAGGATGGAAATTTCTGGCTTAGAGGATGTGGCAGGCAGAACAGAGTCACAGCACAGACACAGGCTTTGCACCTCAAGAAGAGGGTTGGAAACCACTGAGAGAATCAATGATGAAGCAGCTCTGGCTTCAGAGATGGCAGAAACAATAAGTTCCTGGGGATCAGAGGCTACTGCGCAGTTTGCGGCAAAATCAAAAGGCCACCAAATCGACTGAAACAAAGTTACAAAGGACTTTCCATGCAGGGACAAAGTAATCAAGGAGAGACTTTGGCAGAGATTTCTTTGAAAAGCTTTTTCTATTTCTGCCTTTTCAAGAAATCCTGTTTTCAACTACTTAAAAGGAAAAAAAAAACCAACAACAAAAAAAAACCCAAAAAACAACAACAGCAAAAAAACAATCCCAAAGAGTATTCTCCTTTACATTAACAGAAAATCTAGATATTTGAAGTTGAGCATGTTTTGTTCTTCTCTAGGTATCTCACCATAAGAGAAAAGTGCTGAGCTCCAGCTCAAAGAGTTCTAACTCCAGAACCAATACCAGTTCTTAATGAGGCCACACAAGGTAAGGAAATAAAATCTGAATCCCATAATTATTTGGAATTAGTTTTTTAATTTATATGTCTTTCTTCTCTTTTTGTTCTGTGCTATAGAAGAGTTGAAATGGTTCTCAGCTTTATTTAATCACCATGTTGTTATGATCACATTACATACCCTAAAAAAGTAATATGAATTCTTTGCTGTTTCTGGAGAGGCCAAACTACAGATTTTGTCTCCAAAACATGGTCTTCTCATTTGCTTAAATGAAGCAGCATTTTACTTTACTTTTGGTTCACTGTCCTACATTTGGCTTTAGACCATCAACATCAGACTTAATTCAAAATATCAATGAAGTTCTTTCCTGACTGGGCCATAGGGTGAAAATTTCTCACACAAAATTAATAAACACTTTCAAAACCAAATAAATTAGGCAGAGTTGCAATTGCCTTCCTGGAAGCATGAACTTGAATACATTATTTATTCAAAGTAGTTTGCTTTATCAAATCAAATAGGTTGGAAGTAGAGATCAGTAACTGGTAAAAGCAGATGCTGGCTAAGGCTATAAACCCAAGGAAAGAAGAGAAATGTACCCTTGTTTATGGGAATGATTGTGTGGGAGTGCAAATTGGACGGGAGTAAACAGTTGGAACAATGAAGGTTTTCACTGTTGTGGCCAAAGACATTAATATAAAGAAACACAAAAAATGTTTAAATTTATTGACTTTATTTCAAGATATCTTTAAAAGTCATTAAAAAAAAAAAAAAAGAGAAGAAGCCTAAGAGATCACTGAAGAAGACTGTAGTCACATTAGGAGTCATGCAAGATAATCATAATAGCAGTGTACATCTGCATATTAATATTTTGAGATATAAACAATCATATATATAACTTGAGATGTATCCTTAAGATAACTTTGTTAGTTTACCTAACACCTTTTTGCTAATGGAATATTGTTCCTTCTTTTATGCTGCAAAGACAATTGGTTATGACTGTCATAATCAAGATCCTCTATGAGATCTTTCTTACCCATGTTACAGAGAAATTCTTCTTCGAGCGCATGTGTATGTATTTCTAACAAATGGTAAAAGAATTTATTTTGTGAATATATGTTATCAGCAGAGTATTGTAAATTATTATTTTAATAATCCAGTCAAATATTATTTCTGCTTCTGCAGTGCTTGCACTTCCTACCTTTGCTTTTGTGGATTTGAACCTTCACGGACAGAAGACAAAAATATGATGTCACCTCACTCAAGTTACATTATTTACATTGGATTCTGATTTAATCATCTTTAATTTTTGCAGTTTGTTTCATCTCTTTCCTATTTTTGAAAGCTGGGTGAAGAATAGACATTTTCCCTCCTGTATATGCCAATATAGAAAGCAAGTACTCATTTTTATCACCATGTCTCAAAAATATTGGTTCATCTGGGGCTTGGCCAGATCTCTAAAAACATCTGTCTTTTACAAACAGGTTGTAGAGCACTTGAACGGGCTCAAATTTCCACAGTATTTTACTACCTCTGCACTATCTAAATGTTTTACTCTTGCTTCTAGTGTCACAGCAGCAATAATCCTATGAGCTTTGTACTTGTTCCTGACAAATGAGCTGTCTCTTATTCACTTGAAAAAAGAAATGAACTGTGTTTTGCTATACTTCATTTTATACAGAAAAATGTCTCATGTGAGTCTATCTCCATGCAGATTGTGATTCAATATAACATCTGGAAATGCATTTTGAAAACTTATTCCTCTTTTTCTCCAGGACAGTGGGCTACCCAGAATCTTGTGTGCTTTCTTAGCACCATTCATCTGATCTCAGATGAATGTAACAAATTTGGTGTTTTGAAAAAAATTCTCAAAATGATAAATTGTGGCCACCTTCTTATTCCTCCCAATATTTTCATCATCCTTTAAATAAATGGGCACACTCATAACCCTGGGAAATGGCAGTGTTCTCTGCTGTTGATCATAATTTTGTATTTATTTAGTTTTTGAAAGAGTTATCTTGCAAGAAGTGGTAACTATTTGTCTGTCTTAGGGAGCGTAAGATTTCTTTGTCATGTTATTCCTTGGTTAGATTGCATCAAGGGAGAACGAATCAGTTTTAATGATGGAAATGGCAATTAGTGCTGCTGAGCTGTAGTTTCAGTTTTTTGACAGAGCTCCTGAGCTTAATAAATTATGGATCAGTAGAGGGGGAAGGAAGGCCTCAAAATCTGCCTGAGCAGCACATGAACTGGTAGTGCACTACATTGCATCTCCATTCAATAAATGTCCATTTCAGTCTGGTTTTGCGGTCAAGTGTGAAGAAGAAACATCATCTGTAATTAATAACAGTTAAAAAAAGTCCATATGAATACATGCCAGCACAAGGAATGAAGCAGGGAGAAAAAAAGGGTTGGAAACGAGAATAAAAAGTGCTTCAGAATAATGGTGAAAACTCAGACAAGCAGTTTGTGGGGTGAACAGAAGCCTCCAACACAAAGCTTTGTGGGACACATCTGAGCTAAAGACTTTTTTAGAACCATGTTAGATTCCATAGAGGTAAAAATATGTCATCACATAGGTTATTCCAGTGTGTCAGGTAAGGTACAAGTAACTTCCTCCATGTATCTGTGCATTTTCCCTGCCAAGACTGTGAGTATTTGAGCATTTGTGGTTGAAAAAAAATACAAAAACCTGTCCTTCTGTGTGTTCATAGGGGCGATACTTGTATTCCACCTGTACCCAAAGTATAACAAGCATTGTCTAAATATTATTTATTAATACTGAATACGACTTTCTTAATAATAAAGCCAGATAAATTTGCATAACACTTATTTAGACATGGATTTTTCTAGAAGAGGGTCAGTAAAATACAGCTTCATAGAGGCTCAACAGAACCTGAGAAAAATTATATATGAGTCAGGAGGATAAATCTCTAACTAGCTTTATGGATCTACATGTCCTTTTCCCTGCATCTTACTCACCTGTTTCTCTTTTCTAAGTTTTTCTGAGTTTACTGTACTAACAAATTACACAAAGGCAGAGTATAAGCTCAACTTGGGCACTGTATTTATCATATGAATTGATAATCAGCACACTCACTGGCACAGTGTTGACGTGGTATGGCTTGCAGAGTGAGTTCCCATCTGAGGAGTTTGCCCTCAGCAGACAGGCTGAGCACAGCCTCCCTGCTCCACAGAGCAAGGAGCAAAGCTGGCCTCAGCCATGGCTTTCTCCCAACGTTCATACCACTACAGATGTCACCTTTACAGCCTCTGTTACTGAGATATCTCATGGACTAAAACTCTTCTCCCTCTCTGAAGCCCTCTGAAGAAGGGGGCAAAAGGTGTTGTCCCCCACTCAAGCAGCTGGGGGGGAAGAACAGAGCTCCTGAGTGGTAGAAAAAAAACATCACAGTGGTGAAGCCCCAAAAAACTGGAAATTTTCATATAATTTTCTGTCTCTATCATTGATGTTGGCTAGTAAATCCGCATTTGACATCACAAAGAAAAGATTTATTTGGAAGCCTAGTAAGAAATGAAAATCAGGCTGAGCTCTTTCATATACTCAAGATTAACATTCCTACTCGGCTGCTGAATTCAGTGTAGACAACAATCATAATACTGACATATAATATTGAAAACACAGATTCAAATAATTTAGAATAATTTTGAAAACCAAAAATTCAATTGCTGCTCTCCCAGGTGCCAAGTGGGCCTCTGAGATGCCACAAGATTGGTGGAAAGGGAGATGTTATTAATGAATTATTCCCCATTATCCAAGCTTTTATTAAATCATTACAATTTGTATTAAAAATTCCAGTTTTGAAAATTTGTCAGTTTCTGATTAAAAAAAATTATTTTAAGTATCTTGGTCAGTTTTCTGCATTACCACAGCAACACTGATTTCAGTTTTATGATTTTCTATTGAATTCAATGGTGTTCTAAATCAATTCACCCTTTATGAAAACCCAAGTGAGCCAGCAAAGCAGTACCTGATCAGCCTTGAAAAGTGGTTTATTTTTTTAGACTCAGGGTTTCTAAAAGAAGTGAGCTGCTTTGCATGTAAATTTTGATAAACTGCTGTTCAAAAGTCATCCCAAGAAGTTGCAGTTATCTTGCTTTTATTTGCTTGTTCAGTGTTTTATGATACACACATATTAGATTGCCACAGCATAGTATGAATATTGCTCTCTTCACAATGAGGACATGGTCTCAGTGTACTGGGTCTAGGGATTTTTTGCATGACTTCACTAGCAACACATTATTTCAGGTCACATTTTATCAGCTAGCTCAACAAGAATGCCAGTGACTTTCACCTTGTTCCAGCTCCCTGTAAACATAGTAATTGCCAAAATTATATTGTCTTTTATTTACTTAACAAGCAGTACTTTTGAAAATAAATAGTCTGGCATGAGCAAACACAAATGCTAGCAGTAGTCATAAGTCTTCCATGCTTTCAAACACAGCTTCTAGCATTTTAAAACCAGACTGAGAAAAAACTGGTGTGAGAAAGAGTTGCCTCAGCCCATTGTCTTGCTTGATCTTTTCCCACAAATGTCCTGTTGCCATTATTCTGGGCATAGCTCCACCCACGGATGGCAGCAATAAGGATTTGCAAAGCACCAATACTGTTATCAATCTGCCTAACCTTGTCAAAGTGTATCAGACAGTTGGGTTTACAGTGGCCCATTTCTTTTCTTTTTCTTCATTCCTCTGATTCTTTTCTACCAGTGATGAATGGCCACAAGAGGTTTCTAGTAGTAGGGGAAAAATATCTAAGGAGCCAATACGTGGGTTTACTGACAAGTGGACATTTGTATTTTTAACATAATTTCTCTGGAAACATGTGTCATCACCTTTCTCTTTTACTCTGCTTGGGTCTTGGTCTTGCACACACATTAGCACTTCATGCTGCCCAACATCTGATTAAATGCTTTCAGCTCATGCCTTCTCTGTAATTTAGTGGGTACTTTCTGGATGATTTCAAAAGATGTTTGCTTGATGACTACCTAACCTAATAAATGCATTGTGGTAGAATTTTCAGTACTGCTTTGCAGAAGTTTTCCTTACAGGTATGAGACAATGGAAGTTCTCTTATTCTAAAGCAATCTTTTTTTTTTTTTTTAAACTAGGAAATCTGTCATCTAGCTTTAATACAAAATTATGTATAGTTATTATTTTTAGGCACCATTCTAATTTTAGAAGGTGATTATTTAGTAAGTTAGACTGTCATAGTCTGAGGAACAGGCAGAATCCTCTCTGACAGAGTTCTAAACAATTATACCTTCAAGCCCCTAAAAGTTATGATATGCAGTTTTCCTATTTCCCTCTATCCCAATGAGCATATATTAGCCATTCTCAGTATAAACCGTTGAAATTATTAAGCCAGTTCACAGTGTTGTTTTTAAAATGAAAAATGCTATGATCTTTTAATGTCTTCAGTGTTATAATATGTACTAAATTAGAAGAACCCTGATGCTCTGATAATTTACACCACAATGTGCTATTTAAAACTGGAAGCCCAGCAGGAGATTTTATTTTTATTAATTTAGTATAATTTTAAACATTACAAAAATAGCTGTCTCACAGCTTCCCTGCTGAGCCCTAGATTGTTGCCACAGCCTGTGCAATACTTTATCAGGAGAGTAACATCACTATAAATACTGCATATTTGATTCTGGTTTCAACACAGAATACAAAAGGATGCAGAAGACTGAAGAAGAAACAAAGGAAAAACAGGGCTGGTTCTGTTTTACATTTTGTCTGCCTTTTTTTTTTTTTTTTTCCTTTCTGCCTTCTAAATCTTCTTTCCTTACAGGTTTTTTCTCTAAGGGTAGTTGTGAATTTGTAGTCAAAGACAAAAGGCTGAAGTTCCACATTGTGGTTAACTTTAGATGTATCACACAAAGCTGCTGTAGGAAAATGAGTTTTACTCTACCCCCCTTGTCTATTGCCCTGCCATTCTTGTTGACTAAACATTACAGGAATGTTATTGTTCAAGTCTAACCTATTATAAGAGCAACCTCCTATGAATTGCAGCTTTCCAGTTTTATGTGCACCACTGGCTCACATCTGCTCACCTTTGTATGTATTTAGTGAACTTATATCTGCCTAAAGAAAAAAAGGCAACAGTCAGTCAACATATCCAACCTCTAGCAGCACTAGGGATGGCAGAGCCAGTAGGTATAACAACTTTTGGTCATTTTTTCATGCTTGTCACTTTTTTGAATCAGCTGAGTTGACCAAAAACTCTTGCCAGGAGTGCCACCTTCCAAGGGAACTTCTGCCCCTTCAGCAAAGGAGAAATCTTGGCACTGAAGCAATATTTGCTGTGCAAAAGCTGTGGTGTCAGGTACCACAGTCCACTGTTCATAATGGAAAGCTGGGATGGACTGTTGGAGGGGAGAGAAGACTATGATTGAAAGTTATTTTAAAAAGATGTGAGTTTCTAAATTTAAATTCATTGTGAAACCCTTCAGTGCCTATATTATTTATATTTATTTACTGATCAATATTACACATTATATTACAGAAAATTATAGATTAATTTAATTTTTTTTTAACTGGCTGGCTGTATCTTCTACCTGGTTTCCAGGTAAAATTCTTAAAATAAAATCTGAAAATTGAACAAAACTCAATTCCAAATGATTAGGATTTACTATGTGACTCTATTAAGGCAAAGCGTATTTCACTGGCAGGAAACTGATTTTCTTGTAAAACTCCTGTAGTTTTCACAAAAATTTTGTGATTTGACAGATCCACAGTAGAAATGTGATTAATGCATATGTCCCCCATTTCAAAGGGAATATTCAAAACATCTTGGTGCTTAGATGTTAAATGTTATGTAGATATTGATTGACTGACACGTAGGCAATTCAGCTGTGTCTCAGACAGGAGCTGCATGTTGGCCTTTCTGGGGCATAGAAGGCAGGCAGCCTTCCTCCTGGACGAGCCACCAGTTATCCCAAATTAAATCAATAGTATTTTTCTTTGAGTCACATTAATACTGACTAAAACTCCCCCTCAGCTAATTAACAGGCATTTGGCCACCCCACCCATTTAGACTGAGGGTTGCTAAGATAACCATTTTCATCACTGAAATATTTGTTGTTAAAAATTCACTCTCTATCCCTTGTACTGTGATGTTTACACCTGTGTACACACATACAGGAAATAACAATTCATTTGCAACTCTCTTCTTTTTCCACAACTGCCAGGAGAATGTGAGTGAGGTAAGTCATTCCAAGGATATTGGAAGAAATGAGGCATGAAATAAAAGCCTTCCTGCACTGTCTGCTGATCCTCAGGAATGTAAGGCAACCTGCTGTATTAAAGAGAAGCATCCAGGCTATTAAGTAAGGCACTAGGTCAGTGAGGAGTGAGTCCTCTGTGTGAGGCACTCCTGAGCTGATGACATCAATGTCCTCAGAACTATCACTCTGAGTTCATGATGATGAGATCTGCAAGATGTCTCACATGCTATTCTTGTTCTTGGCAATGTCAGAGGATTTAAAAACAAGATTTTACATGATTTACTCTTTTTTGGTTTTTTAGACATTTTATGAACTGGGTGTATCCACTGACTGTGTTAAAATAATGTAGTAATGATAAACTCTCTGCTATTGATATTATTAGTCATAGTAATTAAGTTAATCAAGTGGATCAATCTAAGAAGTGTTCCAGCTGTTTCATGAACAAAAGCTGAAGGACTCTGAATGGCTTGTACTGAACAGTGTCCTGCAGAAAAAAAGTGGGATTTTGCTACATAACATCAGACATATTTTTTCATCTGGTGGAAAATTCTTGTCCAAATTAATTGTGCTGGTCACTCAGTAGGCTTCCATGAAAAGGTGACTTAGAAAAATATTGCCACAGATTGGTAGTGGAAGAGATTTTGGGTTAGGAGGATTTGGAGGTCTTGCTCTGAGGACATTGCAACAGCCCTATAGAATGATAACTATCCTGAAAGGAAGATCAATATATTGGTGTCATTGTCTTTCATTAAACTGCAATAGGAAAGATGATACTGCAATATTGATTGGACCAGCATGATTAAATTCAGGTTTAATATTGTCTTCATGTCAAACCAGAAATCTTCATCCTATTTGTCCAAATAGCACAAGTCCTATATATTTCAACAATAAGATCTAACATTGAACAGTTATTCCAAGGTACATAGAAGATGTGTATTTTTCTAGTTCTCTTTCTTTTCATACCTAGTTCATAATACTGCTACAGAAGCAAAAATACAAGAAGACTTCTGATATGTCTCTCCAAGAACCAACCTTTTGAAAAATAGATGTTCTTGGTGTTAGAGCCTTGTACATGGATATGAAAAAAAGCACATATCAATTTAATGTTTTGCCTGTGTTGTAAAATATGGATTTTTGTAGCAGAACAGATATGGACAGCAGGTTATGACTTCTGCTAAGAATACTACATACGTCTACACAGTTCGGGAATACTACATTTTTTAAAAAATTGAAATTAAATGTGTTGTCTGTGACAAACACTGGATTGCAGCTCTCTGAGACTGGTTAACAATTCACTATATTGTCATGAAGAGTGTCCATATAAAGTAGTTTTAAAGAATCATGCTGTTGTTTTTCATAATTTATATTTTCAGTAATCTATACATAAATTATGTATTATATTAAAGGTACACATGTTTTGATCAATTCACATTTTCTTGAGGCACAGTTTGCCTAAGACCACAGGTATTGCAGAAAAAATATTCTAGATACACTAAAAACTGCTTGAACCTTTTTCATTGTTTCTTAGTAAGGCACATACAGTGTTTTATTAAATTATTTTCCAAATGTTATTTTGTAAAGAAATTTAATAAAATTTACTACTCTGCAATCCATTGAGCACTTCCTAATTTAATTTTCATATTCTGCATTTCCTGGGATTTACAATTAAAATTGTGATGAGCCAGACATTCAAACTCTTACATGTGTGAGATTTTATTATTTATTTTTTAGCTGAACAATATCAACAGGATTTTGGTTTTATAAAATATTTTCAAACAAAAAGGTGCAATAAATGAGGCCTTTTATACATAGATTGTAAAGTTTTAACTAAGTTTGACAAACTTTTTCTCTTTTTCTTACTTTTTACCGTCTCAACTCATTGGCAAAGTAGATTGCTTATGCCAATGCCAGATACAGTTAATAGAAAATAATAGTTCTGATGTTTTATTCTCTCCGACATTGATCAAATAAAATTTAAAAATCCTATTCTCCAGAACAGACACTGTCATTAAAATTCTTGCAGATTTATTTACATAAAACTCAGCATGTTTGTAACCAAGAATGAGCCATTGTGCTCAAGAGTTAGCTCATTTTACTACCATTTTATTATGCAAGGTTCTTGGAGATCCCTACAGATGAATATATTTCTATCTTTTACAGTAATAATGCTTTATTTTTGTTTCGCATTTAGGACACATCTTGAACCTTGCAGAATATTGTGGAGTTTGCATTCATTACTTCACCCATTTTCTAAAATACTACGTGGTGTTGCACCACTAGCCCAGAAAAAGAAGCACTCCAAACAAAGTTTAGGGATACTGGGTAACCTGGACCATCTTATGATCTTTCTAGGTGGAATAATTTGTCCCATCCTGAGCTTGGTCAGATATTTTTACTAGACTCTGAACTGAGCCCTTATGAACTAAAAGCAGCAAATGCAGCAATATTTGCATTTAGTGAGTCATTCAGCCAAAATCTGTCACTCAGGACTCCGAGCAGCAACTTGCTATTCATGTTCAAGCCTTCACCACTTTCATATACATAGACCTCTTCTCAAAGTTTTGTAGTACTTTAAATTGAGGTTCTTTTGTATGGTTTGAAAGTAGCTTCTCTTTAGGCTTTCGTTGGAACCAATAATATACCTAATTTATAGGAGGACACATTTAAGGATTGAGAGCCTTCTATAACTTCCACCATACAGAAAAAAACCCCAAACCCAGATTTTTTAGATGTCACTAGGAGAGCATCACAAACAATTGGCTCCAAAAGCCAAAAACGCACACAGGGCAGTGCAGTGCCAGAGGAGATGTAGACTAAGAGGGCTTTGTAGTTTTGCTGCAGTTATGGAATAACATTTCTTACAAAAAACCAGGTTTATTAATTTTCAGAGCCATAGGTCTGCCTGGGCTCCTCTCTCGGCATTGGAAGTGAGAATTCTGTCACTGGATTTCTGTCAGCAGTGAATTGGCTCTCAGGTATTTAACTGTGAAAGAGCAAAAGATGAGACCCACCCGTCTGATGACTGGGACAAGGGATGTCTTGGTGTACCAGGATACAGCTGGTCCTCTTGGATGCAGAGCCCTGCTCATGGTAGACTGGATTGGAGTGTATAATGGGAAACGGTGTTAGAATGAGTAACATATATGTGTACATAATGTCCTCTCCATTGTACTCCTTCTAGAGTGTCCAGCACTCTTTCCAGGTCTGTTACAGCACATAAGTTTGCTGAATAAAAAAATATAATTCAGATCTCAAGCAATAGTGGTGTATATGAGTTAGGACCTAAGAAAGCAAGTTATGATTTCAGGTGCAAATCCTATAAATGCTATTGACAGCAGGCTGTTCTGTTTTTATTTTATTTTTCTTTTTAAGAATTATCTTTGAGTGGCTCCTAAACTTTGCCTAGAACTTAAAGAGCTGATTTCAACATAAAGGGTTTGTAAGGAAGAAAAGAAACCATACCATATTTGTGCTAGATTTCATCACTGAGTAGCCTTTTGATCTTTTCCAACAGACACACTTATAGCACCTACTGACAAAATGCCAATCTGTGATGGATAACAAATAATCCAGGGAAGCAAGTGCTTTGTATTGCAAGCAGGAGAACCTTTTTGTCCATCTCTAATCACTGTCTCAGCCACAGTAGTTTAAAAGGAGTGTAGAGGACAGATGCTTCTAATACTCTCCAAGTTTTTGAGCACTTTGCATAGGACTCAAAAATACCCCTGAATAACAACAGCACAATCTCTTGGAGAAGTTATGATCTTTAGTGTCTCTCCCAGCTTTCCATAAGCCTGCCTATATGCATTCTCAAGGAGTTATACTGGTGTGCAATTAAAATGAAATACTAATTGGTATTAAAAAAAAAAAAAAAGCCTGTGCTTGCAGAATATAACTCAGTTCTAATGAATTTCACAATACATTTATTCAGTGGAGAAAAGACTTTTTTTAGCCAGCAAAGTAAATTTTCTGATCTCCAAATGGACATTTTATCCTCTTCTGTTCTGATCTTCTGGTGGCATCATGAATTTCACAGACAGCTTTGTTAATCAGAAGAGTGCTCCAGAAGAGAGTTTTCTCAGCTAAAAGTAGTTACTACTTCTCTTTAAACATTCATGTTTCAAGCTCCTGAATTATAATTTTGAACCTAACATTCCTACAGTATCATTGTACTTACAGTGTGCAAGAGGCTAAGGTAGGGTTAATTCATTCAGAGAATACCCCAGGTGGTTCAGACTACAACTTCTGTGGACTATATTGGGGGGCTTTTATAAGAGTTATATATATGTTATTCATTTTGCATCTCAATAGTCCTATGCCTTTGCTTTCACTGTCCCCAAATTTTTTTGATGAAATTTCCAATTTTGTTATGGCAGATTGGGACTTTTAAATTACATTCCAGGTGCCAGTGACCTTCAAAATTGGAAATATTCTGAAATATGTTTCCATTTGTTGCCGAATTTAACTTTTTTGTTTTGTTTTATTTTTGTTTGTTAGTTTGCTTTGTTTCTCTGATTTACTGCTGAATACTGGTATTTATTCTAGTCTGCTTGATATAAGCATTGACATTAAACAATTCTAAGAGAAATTGTTCAAATGAAAAGAAGTGGAAAATAGTACTGTTTGAGAGCATTATGATAAAGCAATTGTACATGCTCACATATGAAGGTTTATGATATTCTGTCTCTGATAAGTTCAGTACTTCTGTAACTGTCACAGAAGGTAAGACAGAAATCTTGTTAATTTTCTAGAGAACAAAAGTAATCTCACATATTCTAGAAGCCTTCAGTGACATCTGTGTCACACATCAGAATAATCTTATGTGACATGGATTAAGGTGTACAGTGAATTTTTAGCTAAACTAGGAACATATTCTGAGTTAAAATCTTAACAACTGATGATGAAGTCATGCTAGCATTTCAGAAGATTATGTTTCATCTTCTATTACTTTGTATTTCCTTAGTTTTCTGTATTGTGAATGAAAATTAAGGAATTAAGTTTTATCTGAAAAAACTGTAATTATTTTCAAACACTTTTAATCTAGCTTTATCTGGTTACACATTAAACAATACTCTTGTTCTGTTTTCAACATTACTGAGCTTATTTCTACCAATGCATCATAACTATGTACTAAAAAGCATAAAGTGTACATTGAAATCTATGCATTATGTAGATACCAGCAATGTTTATTTTACAGGGGTTTTGTTGTTTTTTTTTTCTGTGAGACTGGATTAAAGAATGAACGCTTTGGCTTACAATCCAATTTGGGGGAAATGAGAAGTGATGAAATGTCATGAAAAGAAAAAAAACCTCTGAAATAAAGCAGAACTATTACACAACACAAATAAAATAACTCCTACTGTGTAACTCGAAAACAACACTAATGTCCATTCCTATTATTCACTTATTTGTAAATAACTGACATTATGCCTGTGCTTAAAGTCAAGCAAGTCACTATTGCAACAGTGTGGGCACCTGTTGCTCCTTACTCTGTAATTCCTCCACTACGCAGCCTGGTAAAAAGGATACTGATTCTTTTGTCCACCTCACATCAGCAAAACTGCCACAAGATGGGAGAGGAGTTTGCTGAGCAGACACCTCCAGGACCACCCAATTCACACTGAAAGTAAGGGTATAACTGTCAAAAGAGAAAGGGCTAGAGCTGGCTTCTGCCCCCTGCCCTGTGATCTTCTCCTGCAGCACAGCTAGTACCTTTCCAGGCAGTGGGATAGAAAGGGCAAACAGGCTTTAAGTGTGCTCCAAGGAGAATGCAAGTTTTGCCAATGTGGGGAACACTTGGTTGAAGCTGACGCTTCTCCAGGCAGATTGCTCAGCCCAGTTAAGAGTCAGCTGAAGAATAAGAAACAAAACTTCCTGAAAAAATCTCTCAGCATCATCTGAAGTAAGACAAAAATCTGTATTACTTATAATTGCATTCACACCATTATAAGAAAATAGCATCAAACAGCAATATCCAAGGCTTCATGAACAGTTTGCAATATCTGTGGCACACTATTGCAATTGCAGATAACGCATATAGCTAAAAGGGAAAACACGTTGCTTTTTATACATTTAGGTTGTAGGTACGTATTGGTTACATCTGTTCTGTTTACATGGATCTCCAAGGTATCCGCCTCAGAAATCATAATCCTCAGTAATGTGTAAGGGATGGAAACACTTATTGTGCCTTTGAAGCGGGGTGTTTTTGCATTTGAAACACCCATAAACACATTTGCATTATCTCTCTCTATTTCCTTTGATCTCTAAAAGTGTACATGTGATTTAATTCACAGAAAAATATTTCAGAGTTCTGTCCTTTTCAAGTCAGTAGCAATACTTTTATTTACTTCACTGAAGTAATTTTTTTACCCTCAAAAATATAACCATTCTACATTCCCCCAAATCAACTTGTGAAAATTTCTGATTGCTTCTTTTCCCCCTTTAATTATTTTAGCAATGGGTTCATAATAACTATACTTTCATAACTACAAGAAAATATATAAATGCTTTAGTCTTTAATACAGAACTCATTGCCTGTCCACAGGAAATTGTGGCTCTGTCCTACAAGATATACAAAATCTAGCGTTGCTGTGTTTTGGGGTGAGATTATTTGCATGTGTGTTTTGTTTTTAAAAACAATGAAAAAAAGAAATCCATGTATCAGATGAGTTGCAGACTTGTGTCTCTTGGAAGTTTGTATTTATTTTTATTTATTGCATTAATGCATTAAAAATTTTCTGTTAAAAATTTTTATTGGTGGAAACCGGAAAATACAGACATTCACTGTGTATTGTGACTAGATTTTGCAATTGCCTTTTGAGAAATATGTAATACAATACTTACCTTCACTTTGTGATGTTTATTTGTGGAGTATAATTTTATATGGTCTTTTCTTATGAAACAAATTCCTGTCAATAAGACTTTTGCTTAAAAATAGTAATAACAAACCCCTGTGTCCCAGTCAAATTGATTTTTCTGATGAGAACCTTGGAGAAAGTTGTTATTATTTTTTAATCCATCACACAGACACTATGAGAAAAAACCACTGCTGCAGTTTTAGTTTATTGTATATCTCTTTTTCATGGCCCTTCACTTTGTTCATTCCCCACCAAAGAAAAACCCGTCAATCAAAATTTATTAGCTAGTGTTGACCTATTTGGATCTTATTAGAAACTGTGGTCTCCTACCTTGGCCATTTAGTGAAATTTTCTGTGTAGCTGACCAGAAATACTATTATATTTGAGAATTTGCATCTACTTTAGTGTTCCCTTAAATTTAAGGGCTTAAGAATAGGTTTTAGACTTCCTGTATTGCTATTAAAGGAGAATGAAGGTCCTGTTTAATTTATTAAAGATGATGGACTTGCATTATTATTAGAGTAGTAGTATTTTATACAAAAGCCAAGGGAGGATGTTCAGTTATAAGGCAACTTTTCCCAGAATTTAAATTGGTGGTAACAGATAATGGGCAGTTAAAATGTGGTGTTAGTCACCACTTAACATCATGAGCTATGGCTGAAGTAGGTGAACACCTCTGAGTGCACTGCTAAATGATCCTTGGAGTAAGTGATGGAAGAAACACGTACTCTGATTGGACTCCACAGATACGAAGGCATGTCTACATAAACTACATTTAGTTTAAAATAATAAGCCAGTCCCACAAGTGGATGATTGACAAATTATATGATTTAACTCTGCCTTACAAACCAAAAGCAGGGAATGGAAAAGTATCTCGCCTATCCATCAAAGAATTGAATAATCCTTGTACTTTCCTTTACTCATACTGACTGACTAAGGATGACTCCCTCCACTCCTCTGATGGGCAGAGATGTCATATCTTATTGTCTAAATACAAATATTTACTGAAATAGGATAATATTTACTGAAATTGCCCTTATTTTAGAAATAAATTATCCAATCTGATGAATTATTTACTAAATAACTTCTTAGGTGACTCTGTGTGTATCTTAGTGTAAACTTTCATAAAACCTGGTTTTTATGTTCTCACACTGCTGCTTTACCTTTGTGAAAAAAAAAAAGAAGGCAGAAAAAAAGGTCATTATGGAAGTGAAGTCCTGAAAAATATTTCTGGAAGTAATCACAACTTTGGATGTTATTAACACACAAACAAGAGAATTCCTAGTTCACAATGACCTTTAATTCATATGATAGATACCCCAAGTCAAGACTGAGTTTTATGCTCAAAAAGTAATTATATTAAATATTATCTACTGAAATTAAGAAACAATAGGAAAGATACAAGTGCAAATATTTTTATTCTAAAATAGCCCCTAAAATGAGAAGGGTCACATTGATTGCTTCTTTTAATATCTTGCCGTTTTGCCTGCCTTTCATCTCTACAAAATTCCAGTTGAATATCTCTGTTCCCAATATTGTATCTTTCTTTTAAGGATTTCAATTAGTGTTTATCAATATTTGTAACAGAGGAAACTGGGAGAATCTCCCATCGGACAGTCTCACACCTCAAACTTCTACTCTTCGTAGATCCCTTTTTCCCAAATAACCACGTGCACAACTCCTGCTTGAAACATAACTGCTCTAAATCTGACACCATCGTAGTCACTACCTACTAAAAAAATTTTTTAAAAAATTTGGTCTCACAACAGATCTGTATAAAGTTCATCTATGTGTACATGATGCAAATCACTATATGAAGCCTGATTTTGTTAATGTTATTCAGAAGAAAAATATCTTTCCCTTTAGGCAGATGAATGCACGTGCTGTAAATGTATAGTGCTGTATAGCGCAGTATGAGGTATAAAAGAAAGACACACAAACACATGTAGTAATGGAGTAGCACTGGCCTCTCAGGGAGGAGCAGTAAGGGGGCTTGAGCAATGCCTCCCCTGCTCCTCTCAAAGGTTCTCTCAGGGGAGTTCAGCTCACAGCAGGGCTCAAGTCAATGCTTTGCACCAGCACAGCAAGGCCCACCCTGTCAGTCTGCAATCTGGTGGTTCCTGTGCAATGCCTAGGGAGAGCATCTGTATAATCTTAATATCCAGAAAAAATCACAATGCATAGGCATGAACCCTCCATCAAAACGGGAACTGAGTTCCAGTATATTTCACTTTTTGTTTGGTTCATGTTATTAAGATTTTGTCCCTAATTATTTTTCTTATAATCTCTTCCGTATGAGGCTTCAAAGGAAGTTTGACAACACATTTGTTTACTTGAGACGTCAGCCTTTGCCTTTGCCCAGATAGACCAAGAAAAGTCAGAATTTTAAAAAATTTCATCCTTATCCTTTTTTGCTGTCTTAACCAAATGAACCTTTTGAGCTTGTGTTGAAGACTAGATAAAGAAAACTTAGGGAGAGGAGGAAAGATAATCGAAAGTAAGCAGGATACCTAAAAAATGTGTTTCTTATTTCTTAAAGCCAGCAGGACTGATCTTTTGAGCACAATGAAGCCTCAGTTCCCAGTACAGAGATACTTTATAAAGAGAAGTTTCAATGTTAGTGTCGAAACACACCATATTCAGCTCACTCTTGACCCACCTGCAGTGGTGAATAAAGTTACTGAGAGAGCAACCACAGCCTATTTTTCAGCTTGTTATTTGCTGGTGAATATCCTAAAACACTTGTAAAGCTGTTGATTCTTTGGTGTTTTTTCAGTCTATTATAAGTCTTTTTGCTAACAGTGTGACTCTCACTCTTTCTGTAGATCTCAAAACTTCTGGCCTCAGACACATTGTGTGGCAGCAGGGTCCAAGGTAGCTGCACTAAGAATATAACAGCGTTCCTAATTATTTCTAAAAGTATTGCAACTGAATCATATCTACTCTTTGCAGTACGAAAGACAATACATACCAGGATCGGATTTTCAATCCAAACACAATGCATTACTTTAGGTACTTCTCCTGTGACTTTACTGGTGTGTGTGCATATGTATGTAGGTATGTACATATATCTCCTTAAGTAACTTGCATCAGTAACCCCCTAATTGATGTGAAAATTGGAGGCTTTTTACAAAAATACTGGACTTTGTATGTACAAGTGTATATGACCTTTTGAAGAAAACAACATATAGATAATATGCCGACATAACTCCAAAATCTGCTGGCACTAAATTGATGGTTTTATACCTGCGACAAGACATCAAAAAGAGCAAAAGAATGTTGGTCTGGTATCCCCTAGCTGCCAGTTAATTTTAAGAAATAGTTATTTAAGCTTCATGAACCAAATTAAAAATAACTTTGAAAAGAAAGAAAAAGGCCTTTGCTGTGTTTTGTTTTATGTGTATGGTGGAACTGCTAAAACTTTTTGAAATATCTTGAAATAATCATAAGAGAATGTGTCAGATTTCTTCTGGCAATGGCTCAGAAATGTGAAACTATTGTCATCTTGACATTAGCCACTGATAAACATACTATGCACACTAAATCAAAATGGGTATAAAAGTGTGCCATGTGACAGGATAGCCTTTGCCAAATGGGCTGACCTGTAATTAAAAAGTCAATCCTCTTCCTCTTTTTTTAACTGAAAAAAAAAAATAGCAGCAATAATATGGGTAAAAGCCTCAATAAAATCTGTCAGAATTGATTTCTAGTGACACATAATGTCTGGCAATCTAAAGCTTTATTTTGCCAACTGTTTAATCTGTACTACAAGTAAAAGTGTTCCATATGCATAACTTCCCATTTCAGTGATGATCCTGTTTAAAGATTTGTTCCAGCAGCATTTATTTAATGACCTTTATAAAGAATTTTCTCATTCTTCTGTGAGTTATATTTAAACTAGGGAATAATAAAATTAAAGTGCACAATGGGAGAAAAAAAATCTCTATTACCCACTACTTTTTTGCTCAAAAATGTAATTACTTCTTAGGCAACATTAATGAGGAAGCCTGGGAATATAGGAATTCCAATGTTAGAAACAATAGTAAACCACTGGTTATTATTTACATCCTTTTAATGTCCTATCATGCATTTTTTGTCACATAATATCTGTGAAGAAAACTCACATGCACTGCAATATCCACTGCTATGGCTCCCATATTCTATTGATTTAAATATCTTTTTGCTTCTCCCTACTCAACAGGAAGTATGAGGTCATTGCTATAGCTGAAACACGTCTTGATAGAGCACTATTCGAACCAGATATACACCATATTTTATATCATATTTTGAATTATTTATCTGTCATGGGAAATAACAGGAGAGGAAGGAGTTAGCTGGGTGTTTGAAAGGCATGTGGCAAAAGCATTAATGTGCAGGTCCTGCTGCACAAAATCAGATGTCGAGTCCTGGTACAAAGGGTGAGTCAGTGATGGTGGTAAAGCTCTTGGTAACACCAGGAGAGCAAAGAGGCTCATAAATCCAGAGAAAGGCTATCACATCCTGTAAACTAGGTATGGGTGAAACAGAGTACTAATTTCCAGTGGACCGTGGCACATGGCTGCCTGAAACATACGTTTAAAACTGACACGTACGCACAACCCTGCCATTCAGAAACTTTCATATATCTGTATAAAGTACTGAGGAAAAGGTTAATCAAGAGTGCTGTATGGTTTAAGGAAATGCACAGAGTGGATGGCTGATTTGATTCATGTGTCCCAGTGACAAAATTCTTTCCTGGAGATCCGTAATGTCTGGGTCCTTAATTATCTGGTCTTCAGTGCATGTGTGTGTGTATTTTAAAAATGGGCAATAAAATTTCGGCCAAGAAACACACTGTTCATTCCTTTCAGGTTTATTTTAAACCTATTGCACTTAGGTTTCAGCTAAATCAATTTTTCATGAATATCTACCCTAGCAGATTACACCTCAAACCAGTTCAGATCTCCAGAGAATTAAAAGAAAAAAAAATAAAAAAGAAACAAAAAAGATTTCTCAACAAGTAACACCCCAGGAAAAAGAAACAGGGTTTTTAATTGCTTTGTGCACTCCATAATTGAAGGCAGGCACCTTCTTGAGGCACTCACTGCCAGGAGGAGTGTGACTCCACTTGGCCCTGCCTAATTAATCCTGTGATACAAACCTTCTGGCTTCAATTTTCACATTTCTGTCTCTTTTTAGAGGTGATAATAAAACTAAAAATTTATGTTGGTTACTGTATGACTATAACGGTGCCAGCAGAACACAAATAAACCCATATGGATGAAAGAGACCCTGTCTTCCCATCCCTGGCTTCTCTGTATTGTGATGTGTACAGGGACACACTTTGTGCTAACAAGAAAAGGTAGAGAAAGATTCAGTAGCAGGAAGGAAGTACAGGTCAACTGATTCTTGTGATAGTCTGCTCTGCTCAGATGACTCACTGAAGCATATGTTTTATTTGTTTATTGACAAGATCTCAAAATAGAAGTGCACACTCTGGAAGCTCAGTTGAGCTGGCTACAAATCACAAAACTGCACAACAGCTCTTAATGAAAGACAAATTGTGCAGCTTAGCCTTTAAAAAGCAGTCAAGGCTGTTTGTGCAGATGCCTTCAATCTTAATAGCTTGCATACTGTGACCTGTGCACACTCCCTTACCAGTGCCTAATGAAAGTAATAGACCATCTTTATTTTCCATAGAATGTAAGGACACCACTATTATTATTATTACTAGCATTATGAGGCAAGGATTTAATTCTTGGACACTGAGAAATTGTATTTACAAACACACAGACACATATGTAGCAGTTATGAAATACAGTAAGACAAATTCTCTTTTTACTAAATTGTGTCTATTTTCATTGCATTATATAGAAAGTGGACATAGACCTTACTGTATTAAAGTGGGAAGGGTTTATCTTGCCAAGTGCACTAGAGAAATATTCTTCCAAAAGAGCTGCTGCTTTTATTTGGGAGTACATTGCTGGTTTAATTCTGTTCATTCTACTCCCAGGACCCAAAAATGCAGTTCCATACATTTATGGAGTTGAGCATAGTTGGATTGTACCATGGATTTGATCATTTTCATTAAGAGCTGGGCTGGAAGAAGAGGGAAAAAAAAGAATTATCTTAATTTTGCTGCTGTTGTTATTCTCATTTACTCATCTTGTAAAATGTCACGTGTCTCTGGGGATATTGTTTTAAAATAAGTAATATATTTTAGGGTAACAAAATGCCTCAGCTTTGTGTTGGTGTGCAAGCTGTCTGCCACACAAAAGCTGGGAGGATCAGTGTGACTGGAAAATTAGGATAATTTTGTTGCCAAACTCTAGCAAATTGCGACTGAGCATCTACAAACTTTTTCTTTTCTGGCTTCACACTTCAGTACATTGGGACAAAAATTCTCTGTGGATGACAAAAAACTCAGCCCTTTGCAACTCCTCAGAAATTTTAAGTGTCTTTTCCAAGATGGGTTGATGTTATTGATGAAATTTTTATCTGAATATTAGAGACAATTCACCCTTTTTTTGGTAAACCCTGGCTTTGGAAAAGACATTACTATTACAGCTGAAATTTTTACTCACAAACAGAATACCAAGAACAGAAAGCTCTGTTGAAACCCTTGGAACAAATGCAAAAAGAAACATATAGCACAAAGCACAAGTGCCACTGCTCGGTGTTAAATATAAGGCTATACAAGACAGCCTAAGTGGGAGAGGTATCAGAAAGAGAAAAAGAGACCATTATCCCACAATCAGGGCTCTCAGTGGGCAGGTCTTCCTAGGGAACAACTGCTGCTCCACCAGTATGTTTTGGAGAAGGAATAGAGTTTGATTTATCAAATGTTTAAGGAGCAGAGATAGATAGAGAGATATAGATAGATAGATAGATAGAGTGAGTTTCTGTGGGGGGCAGGATGGTGGGGAGAATCCTGTATCAGTAAGACTATATACAAAAAGAGAGGGAAACATTTTTGTCATATAAATATAGGATGTTCCAGAGAAAAGAGCATGTATTTATTGATTATTTAATGTATCTTCTACTTTAAGAGACTCCAGATTAAATAATCTCTTTTTTAATAATTCATCTGAAGCCAATATACAGTGTTCTACCAAATTCTCATGAAATTTTTTACATAAACAGTTAATGAGCTGCATGTAGCAGACAGACCAGGTCACCTGCCTTGAGCTTCCTTTTGTAGTAGAAGTGTTTCTTTTTAATTGCCAGTATTTCTATATAAAAATGTGTGCCATCTGACTGTCTTGAACTCAGAATAAGGCCAGGTTTATTTCTAGAGTACAGCAGCAAGTGCAGGAAGTAGGGAAGAGTTTGCCCTTTGTTCAGTTCTGGAGGTGGCAGGATTAGGCTACTTTCTCTGAGTGGAGACTGATGCTTAGTCTCCAAGAATGCCTTTCACAGCCTTCTCAAGAATAACGCAAATATTTTGTAGCATTTTGTAGCGTACTACAAATAATTCCACAGAGAATTGGGTTAAACTTTGTTCACTGTTGTGTTTAGTCTCCAGCACTTTGTCTAAACTGTTCTTTTGCTGGAAAACTTGGGGATTTCTTTTAAAACCAAAGTTAAATCTCCATCTCCCATGAGCAACTGTACTATTTCTAAACAAATTATATCTGTTTCATTTTAAAATATTTTTTCAACCAGTTCCATTTCCATGCTCTCTAGTTACACAGGTATGTGGGATTTTATCTGTCCTGATCAGTAGCAGATTTGTTACCATGAGTCGGTGGGATAAATTTTCAGCCTTCACCAAGTGTATCAGCAAGTCCTCTCTTAGCTCCCAGTAAGTTCTGCTGCAGGTAGACCCCGAAGCATCACACCAGGGCTTAAAGATAAGTAGGCAGTGGCTTTGCAGCTGCTACAGGGAAGCCCAGCAGCTCAGGAGCAGCAGTAAAATGGGTCAATTAATCCAGGAAGAGAATCGGATCCTCCTGATAAAAAAGTGCTATTGGTACAAGTGCTGTCAGCTAAAGACTAACAGTGTCTTCAGTTATGTTGACATGAACATGTGAGAGGAAGAGGCAAAAGAATGATCAAGTGCATTTAGCAGAGTCTTTTTGTCCAGGGTTTTGAAGCCATCCTCTTTGACTTAGATTATGGGATATATTAGAAATATTTCTAATACCTCTCTTAGAATGACTGGACTCTATGTAAAATCATATTTCAGGTTAGGGCTTATGTCCCATTCCAGTTGCACTTCGGTTTAGTAGTCTCACAAAATCTTTCCTTTAATGTCATTTAGTAATATGCCTAACCAGGTTCAGAGGGGGAAGAAATAAATTGTTGTAAAGTAAAAATAAGAAATGTAAAACATAGCTTAGCCTAGCTTACCATAAACACAAATACACTAAGCCTAGCTTACAATAAATATTTTCCATGTAAGCGTTTAATTTTTTAACATACTTTTTCTTTTTATTGATCTAATTTAAATAACTTAAATGTTGTAGAGACTATGGTAAATGTACACTTAAATGTCTGACAAAACTGTCTTTGTAAACAGTCAAGAGAGCTATATTATTCATATCAATAAAATCAAATCAGGGAAACTTTCTGAAGAAAAACTACACTCAATTAAACTTAAAATTCTGGAGACACATAGTAACTCAGAGCAAAATATATTTCAAAATAATTTAAATAACATAGGATAAAATACAATGAATCTGGGAAATAAGAGCAGAGGTTAAACTTCAATGTAATCTCATTACAATAAAATATGAAATCATACTGATTATCTCTGCCCTGTTGATGTTGCTATGCAGTGACACAAACGCAGTAAATATGATTATAATGAAAACATTTATGGATTTGTTCTCTTACAGGATTGGGAAATAAAAAGAAGACTATCTATTCACTTTGCACTGCTCCCTCCCTACTCCCAAATAAAATGCTTGCAAAGTTTATACAGTTCCGGCCAGGTTGAACATATGTAGATTATAAAGTGTTGCAGGGATCCACAGATGTGTTGCAAATTAAGGTCCAAATTGTGACCCAGTTTGCATGGCTATGCAGGATAGGAGGGAGAATAAAGGAATAAAACACTCCTTTATTGCTAATACCCAGGGGAGCTGTAAGAGGCGAATAAAAAGAATAACCACAATAGGGAATCTTGCACCGTATGACCTAGTTGCACCAGCATGTAAGAACTCAGGCACTGAAAGGGAAAGCCGGGAGACTCATTGTCTCTTTGAGCCACCATTTGCTTCTCCATTTACTTGAAGGCAATGCAAAAATATGTTTGGCTTTGTTCAGGGCTCAAGAGTAGTCAAGACCCTGCAGTAATTATTTCTATGAAAAACGGTTGATTTCCATGTGTAGTATCAGTATTTCTTTGAACAACTGAGTTAATACCGTTCTGTTATCCTCCATAATTAAGCATGATTCTTTTGGTTGTGTCATGCCTTCAACAATTAAGCCCAATAGGTAAAGTTCATTCCCTTCCATGCAGCAGTCAGAGATTGGATCCATTTCCTGCCATGTTGTTCTCTTCTACTGCAAACAGTTCAAGCTTTGGCAGAGTCTTTGCTTTGCAGATGAACAAATTACTTCCATCACCATGAAATGTGGTGAAGGTACCTCAAGCTAAAATGCAGACTTGTGAGCACACTATGTATCAGCTTATGTATAGAGCAAATTATAGAAGCAATTAACAACAATAAAAAAATACTAGTTTTAATTGGCTACGTAAAGGAAGAAGAGCATTCTTGAGATATATAATACAGACCTTTCTTTAAACTAGATCACTTAGCTCAAATTTGGTGCCTAATAGTTGAAAATGGTGATAAAGCAATCTTACCCAATCCCTAATCATAGTAGTAATCTTAGATCATCAAATTCTTAATCTTATTACTTTACTTTTTCTCATGTCCAGGTTCTCTGTGTTGTTCTGACAATATTTTTCTTCTCTCAGGGAGGGAGAAAGTAGTCTCTGTATGTACACAGAGCTTTAATAGTGCAATACCCAATGAAAAACAACTGTCCCTACTACTGAAGTTCTTAAGTGATGTTAGGAGGACTTACTTTCTTTTTTGGACTGTGGAAGGTCTCTTAGTTTCAGCTGTCCTTTAAGGAGCACAGCTGTCTCTTACAAGTTTATGAAAGTTACTAGTGGTGAGACCCACCAATTTTCATTATATTTAATGAAATCTCACCATCTAACAATATAAAGAATGTTTAAAAAATCATTAATTAAATTAATTAAATTCCAAAATCACAGGTCATTATTGCTTTTGCATCATCCTCCACCCACTGTATTATTTTTTCATATAATCAATAATGTCATCATGTGTTAGCATTAATGCCTTTCATTTGAACTCCCACTAATGACAGCCTTTAAATCTCCTCTGGATTTAGTGGGATTTGACATGCCTCAGTGTTGGTGGAAACAGTACCCTACAATGTATCCAGTTGAACTGATGCTCTAGAAGGCTTCCTCATATGGTGTTCTTGTGTTGTGATTATGGCTATGGTTGCTCCAATGCTGTTGGGACTTCTAAATGAACTGCAAGGCACACTATAATAAAAAAAAAGTAGTGACATCCCTAAAATCACAGCATTCCTTAGGCAAAACACTAAGTCACTCAAAGCAGAAAATATCTGATCTGCATCTAAACTTCAGCTGTGTTCTGAATTTCTGGTTAGAAAACATAATATATTAATGCCCTGCAACTTGCACTGTGCTCACTTTAAAATTTATATTAAGTAGATTGTTACATTATGGTAATGTACTAAATTACCTAAAGCAAAGTAATACAATGATTAACTGACCATAAACATTGGTTTATGGTCAGTTTATAAAGTATTACAAAGATTAACATTATGCATTTTCATATCAGAAGAAAATTGCAGGATGAAATATCTCTGGATTGACTTGATGCTATTAAGAATAATAAAACAGTGGTATAACTCACAACAGTCTCAAGTTACAGCTTGCAACTAAACTTTGGTTTAAATCATCTTTGAAAACAGCAGAGATATTCATCGTTTTAAAAAATGCCCAAAGCTTTCCAAGCATAGAATAATGGTTTCCAGTATATGTTTTCTAATATATAATGTATTACCTTTTTTTTTGCCTCTTTGTTATTCAGCATATCATGTCAGATTCTGACCTGGCATAGCTGCTGCGATATCAGAATCGTTTTACCACCTTAGCCAAGACAAATAGGGATCTCTTTTTATCAGGTTATAATATTTGTCCTAAAAAGCTATAAACAATCAAAGTTCAATGCTTTTTGACTGAAATTAATTTAATCGCGCATAGGTAAAAGTGCTGTTCACCTGTTGTTCCAGGGTTTCATCTGGTCTGTCTGTGAGTTTAACCCTCGCAACCCTGTGGGTTGTGGCAGACAACACACTAAGAGCCAGCCGAGCTCCTCGCAGTGAGGAAGGCTCAGTGCTGACAGCTGCAGGAACCAGAGCATGGCCAGCAGCTCCACGGAGGTGATTATCCCCCTCTGCTCAGCCCTAGTGCAGGTTTGTCCACAGCCCAGTTTTGGGCTTACTGATGCAAAAGAGATACTTAGAAACTGCAGAGTCCAGAGGAGGGAAACCATGATTTGGAGGGAGCTGGAGTACTTGACATGCATGTTAAAGCTGAGGAAACTGGGTCTGAAGGCCGAGAGGGTATCTGTTTGCCTCGAGGGGAGTTCCAGAAAATGCAAACAGATGCTTCACATGGGTGCACAGTGAAAGGAAAGAAGTCGCAGTCACAATTTACAGAAAGAAAATTACAATTGTCTTAAGGAAAAAAACAATGCACAAAGGGAATGAAAAAGCCTTGGAACAGGTTGTTCGAGAACTGTGGGAAACTGTCCTTGGAGATTTTTCAAAACTTGGTTGGACAGGTCCCTGGGTGACATGATCCAGTTTGAGATTAACTCTGATCCAAGCAGAAGGCTGGAGCAGATGGCCTCCAAAATCTCCATATAACCTAAATTTTTAGATGATCGTATGATTCTCCTTCTGTGTTCCTTCAGCCTTAAAAAATGCCCTTGGCTACTACTGCATTAAGATTTCAATATTCTAAAGGTTAAAACCAAAATTAATGTTCATTTTACCTCAGTATAATAAACCTTAACTTGTAAAGAAACTTTTGAAATTCAAAAAACTTAAATTAAACTCTGCTTTCTTCCTTTTCAGGAACTTCAGGAATCTGTTAAGCTCAAATGAACTCAGAACACTTCCTCAGGTTTTTCTGTGCAATTATGAGGTCTAGAAATATACTTAACTTTTAAATGAAAGATAAGTACTACAGGATCAGGAACTCTCAGAAAATAATCAGTTACCACAATGCAAAATTTGCTAGAACTAGTGAATGAAATTTCTTATATCCTTATATTTCTTATATCTATCTGGATCAGTTCCTGATGTAATCCACAGTTACGTGCAGCAACATGAAAGAGAGAATGCTAAAAAACTGAAATCAAGGCAGGACTGCCTCTCATAATGATACATTTAGGTGGTTTCAATCTTTTCTGAAATTTTAGCCTAAAATAATTTAGGCAAGTTTCCTTCTGAAAGGGCTTTATTTTCCTCCATTACTATCTATACAAATACTTATACACTTAAACTTATACTGATGCCTAAGGGCTACAGTGGTAAAATTGGTGGTAAAGAACCAAAAAGACACTTTAATACTGGAAAATTTCTCGTTGACTGAAATCTTGAGAGAGGACTGGTGTTTTTGTTTACTCCACATAAATTATTAACATGGTAACTCAAAGACATATTGAAAATGCTGCACTTATTACCACAGTAGATTCCTAAAAATCAAAATATTACACTATATTTATATACACATTTGAAAAAAGTGTATGTGTTATTTATTCATTACGGAATAACAGATGAAGAGCATCACCTGGTAACAACTGTAAAAAAAAAAAAATTAAAAAATCCAATATACAGCCTTTGCTTTTTAAAGTAGCTTTGTCTGACAGCATTCCTCTGTCTTTCTGCTCATACTGGCAGGAAGGAATATAAGGTGTCCTTAGACACTGGGGCATTTCATTATTCTTATCCAAATTTTTCTGTCCAGCAATGGTTTGCCCCAGAGACACTTCAAAATGCTCGTTCACCAACGCAAGTAATAGTGTTCTCCAGCTCTTCTCAAGAGGTCACTAGTTTCCAGACCATTTCCATCAAATACTCTATCTTTACAAGCAATCATTAAAATAACTCTCAGGAATGTTTGTGATCTAATTTGGCTCATTTCGTATTTCATTCTGGATGACTAAATTATGTGGTAAATTTGTGCCTGAAATACTTAAGGCAAAGCTGCAAGTACAAGTGCAAGTACAGACACAGGATAGCAGTAAATAAAGACCAGAATTCACAGACAATATAAGGTAAGAACACTGGTTTTACGTTATAAGAACAATGAAATGAATGACAGCCGTCATCAGCACAGCAGACATCTGTGGGCATAAGCACCAAAAGTGGCAAGAAATGGAATTACTAAAAATGGGGGTTTAGAAATTGGTATCCCAATTTAAAACTGGCACAAGAGAAACTAAGAAGGAATGTGAGAAGGAAAGCACTGTTTGAGAGAGAGAGAATAAAAAAGGCATCAAGAAGAGACTTCCATCCATCAGTGCCTCTGTCCTAATACATGAGAGTAGATCTTGGCAATGGTGAGTGCAAAGTATGAGCAGGTGGAGGGGGAGTTATTGGCTTTCAGGTAAGAAGTTATAAAACCTTATTACTATGCTGACTATTTCCCATCAGTTCAGACTATATTTCTTTGTTCTCATCCAGGAAAATTTACCCCACTTCCAACTGCCTCATCTATAGGCATGAGTGGGTGTCTGAAGGGCTGCACTCATCACATTTCCTTTCAGTTGAGTGGGACAGATTCCCACGGCACTCAAAAAAAGTCAGGCATAGATATCGCACTAGCACCACAGAAATAAATCCAGGAATAGCAAAATTTTCAGAATCTGGAAGGGATTCAAACTGAAATTATTCTAACAGTTGATAAGATGCATATCTGAGGCCCCTGAGTACAGTGGAGTTACTGTGAAGTTTTAAATTTCAGCCTCATGGATATTTCCTATGCATTACTTAAAAGACTTAAATATATCCAGAAAGTGATTTTATTGCAAAAATTAAGGTCATCCCAAGTTTTTGAGAACTATTGCCTTTTAAATTGTTCTTTAAAAGGAAAATGATGGAACCAAGATTTTTACCCAAAGAAAATAATGATTTATGAATGTCGTACCTATGGAACATGGTAATGTGTCTCCTCTTGTTATGCTGCCATGAACATGGACTCACAATTTCTCTCTGCAGTTTTAATGCAAGTCATCCTTTTTTAGTTTAGCTTAGTTTAGTTTAGAAAATTGATTTGTGTGGTTACGGCATATACCATTAACTATTGGAGAGCCTTGATAAAGCTAAGAAAAACTTGTTCTAAGCTTTCGTTCTGGCTTAGACTTCAGATGTGTCATGTCACTTGCTCTGAAAGTTGTCTGGCAACAGAATGATGATGCATGCACAGAGGTTAATTCTCTAGGGTACACCAGAGAAGCTTATGAGTTAGCCCCCACAAGACTTACTATTTTTAATACTAAAAGTATATGCTTTGGTGACAGGTCATTACTTCTGCCAGCGCTGCTGTATTGGAATCTAATTTGTTGCCATAGGGAATATTGTCACAACGAATGTGGGATCATAAGTAAATACTTTATGTTTTGTTCAGTGGCATTTCATGTTGACTTGTAAGGTCTGAGTTTCACATGTTTTCTCAGTGATTAGGAAAAAACTCTTCTCTAGCTAGTGCTTACTTTTCAGAAGCTATTTAAAAACCAGATATTTTGTAGCTACTTTTTTGGCGGCATGAAGGATGGATAAAAAGATGACAGAGCCAAAGTCTTCTGTCAGATGAATGTACAAGGAGAAATGACCATTGAGTGTCATCTCAGAGGTTTGACTGTTGCTGTGCCATTTCAACTAATGGCACAAGAACTCTGGCTTTCACAACCTATTGTTCAAAGGAGCAGATTATGTGTAGAAAAGAATTACCTTATTCCTTATGAATGCACTAAATTCTTCTTAAATTGAAAGGTGATCTGATTAATGATGTTTTAATCACTGAAATGAAGAAAGAACAGTACTGAGTGCCTATACGTATGATTTTCACAGGTATTGCCTGCATTTTAGATGAATACATGGTATTTTATATTTTATGTGCCTCACTAGGCAAAATTTCAACAAGTAGAATATGGCAAAATCATCCATGGTATAAGCAGATACAACTAGACCCAAGACACTGGAGAGCCTGCATGAGTTTTGCCTGGAAAGTTTTCATGACATAACACTTACATTCACAGAGAAATTTTCTGTGGAAATGCAGTTTCCTGGAGGCTTCCTAGTAGCACCAGGTTAATGACTCATTTTAAATTTCTTTATATAATTTTTTTTCAAGATTAATTCACCTGTGGTTTTTTCTAGCCAAGTCTTGGACTCTATCTCCTCTCCTTTCCTGAAAAAAGAAAAGGGCTTTGACCAGGGTTGAGATCTATACTACTATACTAAAATTTAATTAATTTTAAAGATAGAGGGGGACCAACCACAGGCAGATACACAGAGACAAGGTGACTTCATATCTCATCTTTCCTTAGGACCATATCCTTGGAAATTGATTAGCGCCCATATCAACACGGTTAGAAAATAAACTTCTTCCTTGATCTCCAAGAGCAACATCTGTACTGAATATTCTAGATATCTAAATATGCATACTGTCTCTTACTTATTTCAAATAAGGGGAGGCAGGGCATATAATAAGAAGCGTTTGCGAAAGTCAGCTGAATCTAATGAAGCTGGTATATATGGCTGGCATAAAAAACATGTGCTAACATTGTTCTTTCTCCACACTATCAATGCAAAAGAGGAATAGTGACACACAGGGGTAGTAGCCATGACTCCCATTAGCTTCTCTCATAACCTCTTCTCTACACAAGATATCTCCTTGGTCATTTTGTTCTCTCTCTGCACTCAAAATCCCTCACTGCTGCATGCTGTGGAGCTAAGTTCTGTGTTATCGAGGTCTGGCGTTGAATCATGTTTGTCAGGATGGTTTGGCATTCCATGATTTTCATACCTCTCTAATAAATATCTGTGACTTGCAACATTCTGGAGTCCTACGTGAGAGCTGGTGGACTCGGTGCGTGAAGTGCACCTAATTGCACAAAGTGGAACAAATATAATTAAGAGCTATGAAGTTGAGCTAGACACTGTTTGGGAGGTTAATAGAGAGGAGGAGCTCAGCCTGACAAAGGAGCCCACTAGCCTGGCTCACTTGAGCTGAAGGACTGCACATGATTGCACACAGTGGAACAAATTTCATTACAAGCCTCACGATCCACATTTTTAAAAGCTTAGTGGAATGGGTCAAGATGGCAAGAATAATTTGGTTACTACAAAAACATATCCATGAAAATTGACACTTTTTATGCAGAGCATTTCTGTCCTTTAAAGTCCCAGCCCTGCTATGACATAATTGTCCAGCTTCACGCAAGTGCTTACTGTGTTTGATCAAAGCATGTAATTAGAAAGACTAATGACTGACTCCATTCCTACAGTTTGAACATTCAAAAATTGCTTTCTGTGGGCCACCAGCAATAGAGGGAGAAAAAAAGCCTTTATTTTGAATGTACTGAAGGAATTTGTGGTGGATTTGAAAGGAAAATCTGCAATCAAATATTCCCCATTGGTTTTGAGATTAAAATAGTGGAAGATGAAACTCAAATATGATATATATGTGTGTGAGTGCATGTATGCATGTATGTATACATATGCATGTTTATATCTCTGTATAAATCCATGCTTCTCTGCTAATTATTTTCTTTTTCCATTGATTTCTACTGAGATATAAAAGGTTAGGCCAAGTGATGTTAAACACTTTTGATTCAGACACCAACATTTCCTTTTCTTCTCTTAATAAATATTCTTTTGACGTGTAAGTGCAATCGCCCTGTGAGTTTCCTCTTTCAGTGATTGCCTAATCAAGAACATACCCTGGTTTATGGAACATGAAAGATCTTAGAATAGCTTATCTTGCATATCACAGTGGGTTCAGCACTACTGATAGTTATTTTAAAAAATCATAATAGATAAAAGAGATACAAGGCAAAACCCCAAATATTATAGTAATGCAGGCTATTTCTTTTGAATTTCAAAACCTTCTTCCAAGCTTTGCTCTGATATAGATTACATATAAAGCATATTGACTTGGTAGTATTAAGGGATGACAGGCAGGGAATATTTTCTCTGAAAATGCCGTATTAAACAGAACCAGTATATTCCTCCAAAATTATTTATATAATAATTTCTCATATCACTTCAATTTTCTTAAGGATACTAATATGCTCTTTTTTGCTCAACTTTTCAATCAAGAAATTAAAAGACAATGAAATGTTGTATATGCACAAAAGCACGTATGCAGAAATTTGGTGAAAAGACTTCAAGCAGTTCCAAAGAGCGGGGTTTTTAAATTTAGCTAAATTACCTATTATGTAACACACCAATATTTCTGGGAGGCATGGAAATTTAATTACCCCGTTCTACTGAGTAAGAGCTGAGGTACCAGCCTGAGGTTGGCAAGTGGTTACTATCATGACTAACCATATTAAAATCAATGACATTATTTGTGCATAAAACTGCTCACCAAGCTGAATAAAAGATTTCACGTTCTGACTCCAAGAGACAAAATGGTTTGCCCAAGGTCTATAGTCTGGGACTCAAAAACCACTTAAGCTTGTCCTTAATTTGTAGCACATGTTTAAGTGTTTTTCTGCAGCAGAAATAAATAGAGAATTATCGACAGAATTTAAATCTCGGTCTCTCAAGAAGCAGGTCATTTCCTTAATCATAAGAACACCTTGACTATATGTGATAAATGTTAATGGGAATTGAGTATGTCTTATGTCTCCATATTTGCTGATTTTTGTTTTGTTTTCGAAATCTGAGTGCAAGGGAATAAATCCTAAATGCGTCTTATTTTTTATGGGAAGATATCTTGGCTGAAGTACAAAAAGAGAGCAGAAAAAAGGTAGGATGCACAAATCCCTAAAAATGAGAAGATGAAAAGATTGCTCTTACCCCAGCAGCATAGTTCATACAGAATAATTCATAATCAGGCCTGTCTTCTTTGTTAATACTGTGTCATGGTGGGTTCCTAATGGAAACTGGCAATACAGCAGGTATCATCAGTTTCTTGAAATGTGTTCGCAGTGCACATCTGGAATTCAATATATTTTTTGTGGTTCCAGCAGTAACATTTTTTAAAATTGCTCTCCTACAGGCAAAAGTCTTTGGGTACAGAAGATGCAGAGAAGAACAGTCAAGAACAGTTTCATATAACATGTACAGCTTATTTGTGTATGTGAACCAAGAATGGGATATCTCCTCTTCTACAAACACCTGGCTCAATATTGATTAACCTACATTTTCACTTAGCATACACCAATCAGTAAATATAGCCTAAAACTCAGTTCCACTGGAATATACCTGATATGGCATAAGGCACTCTGGGAAAGGCGAAGAACTGAGATATGCTGTACCAATAAAAATTTATGAAGGATAGTTCACTGATGTGAACACCAGATCTCCCCATCTGGTGGTCAGCTTCTGTCTTAGGGATCCTTAGGGATGCATAAAGGTCTGACCTATTAGCATTTTAAAATTTGTTTTCTTATAATGTGTTTTCTGAAGCTCATGCTAAAAGACTTAAAGATTTATAAAAAAATGTTTACTTGCTATTCAAGGTAAATTGCACTTTGTTCAAGATATCCAGGAGAACATGAAACACGGTAGAGGTTGTTCCCAGGGAGTTGCTTGCTACTCTTTGAAGGTGTATTGGAGAAAAAACACATACTAAAAAGCATCTACTGTAGTATAAATATTATGTTGCTAGCATCTGGCTCTGGCAATCTGCTATACTATACAGGCCAGAGTCATTCCTGCTGAACTGAGGTGCCAGCAAAGCAACCCTTGGAGCCCTGGCATAACAGCCGCATTTCACATAGCAAAGAAAAATAGATCTGTGATATAAAATAATACTAAAAATAATAAAAATACTTAATGCACTTTATTTTCCAGGTCATTAAACTCCCTCTCATTGCTTTATATGTGTACCTGACACCGTGAACTTAAGCCTGAGATTTTCTGGTAGGAATTATGGCAGGGACACTGGGAAGCTTTGGTGGTTAAGGAGAACTCCCAGGAGCTGCACACAGACTGTAATGGGTCTTTTGCATGCACCTTATGCAAGAGGTACCTAACAAATGCTACTGCTGCCATTTTATATTCACAAAACTGTGGATGGAATTTTTGCTTGAAGAGGAGAGGAAGAAGGGAAAAACTCATACTGGAGTTTCTCAGCTGTACATTCTTTCATTAGTAGGTAGGAATTTATCTTTGTGGCATAGAGAGTAGCTGACTGGTGACCAACCATGCAGGATTGTTCTCTAAATGGAAGTGCTTCAGAAAGTACAATTCACTCCAGGACTACTGTTGATTGCTGCATCTGCTACATCAGATGTAGTGAGGAACCAGAGTCATGGTAACTTAGTTCTTAAAAAAAGACAGGGATGGCTCCCACAGACAGTGAAATTGTTTGCTGTTACACTGTCCTTTTTTATTTTACTCAAGTAAGGCACTGCTTCAATAATAGACTCCATCCATCTATGCCTTTCTAGGAGAATTTGTGAATGACTTCATCACTCAGTCTGTACACTGCATGTAAAACCTTCCTTATGGTGTAGTCTACTACAAACAAAAATTATCATAACACTTCTAAAAAACCTAGAGACTCATGACCAGAAAACATTCTTTCATCCATCCTTTGGGGACAGAGACACTTGGATAATGCATATGCCTTGAGTACATTTCTCTCCCTAAATGCAGCAGCTGGAATGAAACCGTCTTTGTAGATAAAGTTGATGTTTTAATTTTTTTAGCCTGAAGGACAATATATAATGTAGCTTTTCAATTTTCATTAACTATGGCTCAGGTTGCTATAGGCTAAGCTCTCAGCTATGAATTAAAGTAAAGCAAAGAAACTCTACAGAGGAGCATTTCAGC
Source organism: Machaerirhynchus nigripectus (assembly GCA_013397975.1). Classification (NCBI taxonomy): domain Eukaryota; kingdom Metazoa; phylum Chordata; class Aves; order Passeriformes; family Dicruridae; genus Machaerirhynchus; species Machaerirhynchus nigripectus. Next base: position 2,913,424 of record VZRQ01004617.1, read on the forward strand.
TAAATGCCAGCCTTGGTGTTTTGTGGCAATGCTAAGCTTGGATGGGACTGCAGTAATTATGTTTCTCTCCTGCTCTTCTAATAGTAAATTCCAGGAAGATATACTTTCCCCCCCCCCTATTCTCAGTCCCGTGTCCCCAGGTAGATAGAATGCTGGTGTATCTTAACTGAAAATGTGTAAGATCAGAATTAATAGATTTAAGAGAAATAGGATGACACTCAGACAGAAAAGCTGAAGCAGAATATATAGGATGGGAGAAGAATGATTCCAAACAACAGAATTAGAATAGCCTCTAGAAACATTGTTACTTTGGTGACTTAACATAGCTCCAATACTAGAAAACATACTGAATATATCAAGGCAGGACAGACAGAGTCTTTCCTACTCCAAACTTGAATACTGATGCCTGTGTTGAACTGACTTCTGAGCCTGTCCTTGAATGATATACTAGTCACAGGCTTGGTTGCACCACTTTTCAAAATCAAGTCGTTAACACTGTCTTCTGACAAAGTTTTATTAGATGCTAGCATAAACTTTCAAATTACTGGAAAGCTGATATTAAATACTGCCAAATCAGAAAGCCTTAATACATATGTTTAGGATGTCATCTGATAACTATTGTGCTTGCTCTTTAGGTCAATTGATTATACAAGGAGTTTTATTAACCAGCATATGGTGCTTAGAAAAATGAAGATGGTGGTTTCCATCCAGTCTCCTAAAAACTACTTTTGGGTATGTCGGACAGACTTCACAGGCTGAAATGTGGCTGTCTTTAGGCAAGTTTTCAAGCCATCAATAGTTCTCACACAGCTTGGTAAAGTACAAGTGAATAGTTTTTATTTGCAACCTAGCTGCAAAATTGTCAAAAATGTAACTAGACATGAGATCAGTGTTTGTGTAACGTAGAAACACATAAAAACAAGTTTATTTTCCCTATTTCTGTTTCTTCCTCAAAACTGGGAGAAGGGGAAGTCTCCCATCGTAAACACAAAAGAGGTTGCAGAAGAGACTGGCAGTATGAAGAAATTAGCTCTTTAAACAAGAGAACTGATCTTTAGGCAGTATCGTGTTATACAACCTCTCCTTACTGGTAATGTTAACAAAGCAAATGTATGGTTAAGCAAGTGTAACTCTGCTTTTTATTTGTCAAGCCATTACATTATGTCTTACATGGAGAGTGAAAAGTAAATTTTGCAGCTCATACTCATCCACTCTGACCCAAATAAAGAGAACATGTTCAATACAAGATTTATGCAGAGAACCTGTCTTTCCTATGATGTAAATGAAATTAATTATTTTTCTTTATTCCTTTGGATTTTAAGCATTTATTTCCCTAATGCTTCAAGACATCTCTGTGCTAACAGGGGAACTAAACAGTAAGCTACCATCAGTGATCAAAATGCTGACATAAACTGAACATATATTTAAAACATAGGCAATGGACATATTTAATGTTAAAATAAATCTACAATCAAGCTTACTGTCACATACATAAAGCTATTCCTAAGCTTCAAAAATTTCAAATATAATGTTTAATGGTGATCTACCTTGATCAAAATACAAGGTAACATTTTTTACTCTTTCATCCCAGTGTCATACTAAACTGTATATACTTGATGACTTCTATGGCAAGGCTTCTTTTGGAGTGAGTGGAACTCCCAATTATTGTTCATACTGCCACAATCTGGTTCAAAGGGCTCAGAGTCACATATCAGCTTGGCCATGAGAATGCTCAGTGCTAGTCCTGTCAGACCACAGCAAAGAGAAAGTGAGATAACTGAAATTAATCTTTTCCAGATACTATCCTCCTGCACCTGCCCTACAGAGGTGTTCTGTGGAGCCCTTGGTGTTACAGCAGTTCAAAGTCCTTTGCTTCCACTGTGTTGTAAATATTCACTGGAAGGGCTGGAATCTCCACTCATGGCTGCTGAAGGGTACCCAGCTAGCTTTGATTTATTACAAGGCTTTCAAAAAGCACGTTAAAATTCACTTGCTGAATGTTCAGCTTCTCTTCTCGTTGAAAAGCAGAAGCTGTAATCATAAATAATAGTACCTTAATCTATTAGTGGTCTTACTAACAGTTGCATAGAACACTTAATAATGAAATAACATTTTAAGCTATAAATACTAAATCAAGATGGAAACAGATTGTCTTATACCTCAATATAAATTGCAGATACAATACAACCTAAAATTCAAGCTGAGATTTAAGATGATTCCCAGATACTTAAATTCCAAGGCATAATTTAATATGGGTTTAGCTAAAGCACTAATGTTTAATTGCTCCTTACAAGAGCTCTTTCAACAGAAGACTTGATTATGCCTAAACCAGGCCAGAATGATATTAAAATCATGCTGCAGAGCAATATAAATTTGACCTATCACTGAAGCAGTTCCATAAAGAATGGCACCGTCTTCACGGAGAACCATTTATTTATATTTTATTTCTATTTTGTACAAACTTGATAGCTTTGAGGAAATAAGCTCTCAGAAAGAGCAGCTGATATACTGAAAGCCTGAGAATTTGTTTAATCAATGTATTTTCTTTGTAATTAGAGAACATGAAAATGAGGAACCTTGAATATCTGTTATACAGATAGTCTCTTTTAACAAAACTTTGCAACATTCAGTTATATTTTGGTGTGTTCGGGCTGGGTCAAGACAGTAATCACAACTCGGCAATAAGCAGGGTCTGAGTGGATCTCAGGAGATCATAAACTACACCCTGCTTCCTTGGACAGAAAGCACTTGTACCTTCAACATTCACAAAGAGTGGGGATTAACCTGTTAGCACCGCATCCCCAGGAAACATGCGTGGATTTATCATCCTTACTGGACACTTGGAAAAACCTGTTTAAACGAAATATTTCTTGTTGAAGCTTAAACCAACATCTTGTCCAATCTTCCCTAATTATTCCCTAACAAATTATTTATATATTCTCTCTATATATATTCCCTATATATAAATATTCCCTAATAAATTATTTTCTTTCCTAAGGATAAACTATTTTCTTCCCTGAAACAGTTTGACAATTTTTGCCATGGTCTCCTTCTCCCCAGACTTTCCTAGACCAAAGAACTTCATTTTTTCCCTCTTCTATTTTTCAACTTGTAATCAGCTTGCTTGGACTTGTTTGAACCCCCTATCAGTTTGAATCCTACTGAACAGGGGTAAAGCTGAAGTTCTGTCAATTCCAGCCATGGCAGACCATTTGCTTCACACATTCTGCGTACCAGAGACAACTCAACATACAGCCTGGAGTGTTCTTTTCCTTTTTCAAAAGAAGGGTACTATTGACCAATGCTGACTGTGTTGTTCCCAGATCTTTTTCGGAACTGTTACTGAACAAGTTCCTCATCCTCTGTTTGCACAGTTGAGTATTTTTGCTCAAGGGCAATATTTTGCAGTTGGTTTTGATTAATTTCTTAACGTTTTGTTTTTCCAAGCTGCTTCTTCATTTGTCAAGGTTGCTTTGGTTTGTAATCCAGTAAACTCACTGCTACACATCGTGGTGCCATGAGCAAAAGTCAACTGTATGCTCTGGTCCTTTATCCAGGCTGTTAATGAAAACACTGAACGCATTCGTAACCAAAACAGACCTTTGAGGAGCCAGTTCTTAACATATCTTCACCCTTCACCAAATCTGACAACTACTCTCTCAGTGTATTTAGTGTATAAGTTTTAAAACTTTTCTCTACTAATTAAATAAATTATGATATCTTATCTAAATAATATAAAAAACAGTGTCAAAAAACCTAACAAAACTTATCTACTGCTATGCTCTATTTATGTAGCCCATTACCACAAAGAGAAATATAGGAATTATAAAAATAGCAATTGACAATTAAATATCCTATGAAATATCAAAATTCACTTATTTATTTTAACTTCTCTTTTCTCCCCTTTCCCATTCCTGGCCATTTTACAAAGCAATTTCACTTTTTTTTTTAATATATATATATATTTCTTCTGCCTTAAAGTGATACAATTTTTTCTACATGACAACAGGACAGGAGGAGGGCTAAGGTGGGAGTGCTTTTCTCTGGTCGATGGAGCAACTTTCACAGAACTACTGAACTCAGTATCTAGGGAAATACATGAGTGGCCCAAGCAGGAGATTCCAAGTGTACCTAAGTCTGTTCTGTAATGTTATGCTATGTACAGACATTTTGGATACTATAGGATTAGAGGACCTTGCTGATATACAGGAGAACACAAAGGGTCTGAAAGAAAACTAGTTTTAGATATCAACATGCTTCCAGAACCTGCTCTCAATGGCCTTCTGGTCATAAACAGTTAGGATCCTTAGGCTTTCTGGTCATAAAATGAGGATCTTTTCTTAGACCCTGAACCCCATTTTGTCTTGAAAGTGAGTAACTGGACAGGTTATGTAACCAGAGGTTATCCCAAGTTTATGCACACATCCTGCTCCAGGTCTTCTGGAGGATGGATGGAGGCACACACCATGCAGCCAAGCAATAGGATGGGGACTGAATGTACAGCTTCCAAAGACTTCTAGATATAGAGCATCTTTCATTCCCTTCCTCCTGCCCTGGAAAAGAGACTGTTCTGGCTATGGAAAGGAACAAAGAAGACAGGATAAGAGAGGCCTTATGAGAATTTACATGCCCTAGAAAGGGACAAAACTCAACTAATAGAATACCCATAGGAAATTCCACCTTCAGACAGTGCCTAGACTCACCTCAGCTGGAGCCAAAGTGATCATTTTAGCCCTTCCTAACCCAAACATCAGGGTGCTTCCCCAGGCAACAAAAGTATACTCATATTATCAATTATCATGCTACTGTACTCACCTGGAATTGGTGCCATATGCAAATCATTCCATTACTAGCCCTTTGAAACCAAGGTAAGAACCTGAAATCTCACTATGCAAAGAATCCAAAGCACAAAACTCATCACTTCACAGTAGAATTCTCGCTAAGAAGGAGTTTTGAGCTCCAGAAAGAAGAGGTCTACAAGAGATCTCTCAGGTATGGAAGACTGAAAAAACCAAAGCACAAACAAACCAACAATAAAACCTCCAAAAAACCAAACCAACAACAACAACAACATAACCCACCAAAACAAACAAACAAAACCAGGAAATTTTAAAATTACTATTTAGCTCCATGCAGTGCAATTCTATAGAATAACAGAAAAAAACTTGGGATGGACAGTATGTCCCAGTCAAGGTGTTTGTTTCATAACATTCCAATTTCTTAAAAATTTTAGGAAAAGTATCAAATCAAAGGGATTTTTTCCCCTAGACACATATCATTTGGAGGAATATTCTGCAGCAGGCTGTGACTTCTGACCTGAATCCAGCAGAAAATCAGCAAGTCCATAAAGATGAACCTGGACACATCAAGTCTGAAAACAAGATCAAAGTCAGGGCTGGAGAGTTAGTTTCTTAATTAAGGCAATTTGAGTAAAAATAACGAAGGCGGAAGTCACATTTGTGCAAAAGCAATTTGGCAGAAGGGCTAGCCCTCTTCTTTGTAGTACTTCAGATGAAAAAGGAAGACGCTATTAGTTGCTTTCTTTGTTAAGTGTTTGAATTGAAACCTTGGTGCCACTCGTTTACTATTTGCCAGTAGCGCTGAGTGAGTAATTCTCTGCCTGTAATTTCTTCGACTAAATTAGCCTCTTTTTCTTCTCATGGAATATCCATCAGCAGATCATGATTTTCTCATTTAAACGTACTCAACAAATACGTCTGAATTTTACCCCGCAAACAGATTGCAAATATTTGAAATTCAAGCTGCATCATTTATTTAGGGTTGGTAAATCGGGTCCCACTGTTTGTTCTCTCTGATTGAAGTAGTGTGAGGAACACTACTGCTTGTGCACACAGTTGTGTGTTCCTCCTCAAAATGAGACTTCCATAAATGGTCATGGGAAGCAAAATTTGCATTATTGCTTTTTATACACCTTTCTGCTAAAAGTAAATCTCAATTGATTGATCTTTCACCAAGAAGCAAATTTGAATGAATTCTGCATGACCATGGTAAAGAGAATTAATTTAAGAACTGTAATGATTACTTGTGGATGTTTTTTTGTATTGTTCATGCCATGTTTGTTTATTTACAAAGAATGAATTAGATAAAAAAGGCCTTCAGTCCTTAAAACATCCTCACAAAAGACAGAAAAATACCAAAATAACCAAAAGATAAAAAAAAATATATTTCCAGTATTCAAAGAGGAGAATGCTGAATCATACAGCAAATTTGGCAAAAGCAGAAAAACAGGAAAATCCGATCACTCCATTTTGCATCATTAATCAAAAAACACACTTTAACAAGCCAGGAATAAGCTCCAATCTACAGTTTTTGTTTTTTTTCCACAGAGCAACAGGATCCTGGTTAAGGAGGTTCCTTGTGGACCGTAATTGCTATGCTGTTTGCAAATGTTGATATAATTTGGAAGTGTAAAATTATTGTCACATAGTGGTTCCATGGATTCAGCTAGTCCACTGTTGAATGGAGAACAAGCAAAAAGAATAAAAGAATATTCCAAAATGTGGTCATTTATTTTTACAGGGGTTTAATTATTATAAATATAAGATTCATTTTCTCTCTTAAGTATTCTGACAGTTTAGAGAAACAGATTTTCTGGGAGAGAACTGGGGAGGAAAGGAGTGATTACACACAGATAGTGAATGGCATCATGGAAAAGCTCATAAATAAGTAAAATAAGCACGAATGCACACAGGGCAGCTGTCCTAGTTCCCAGCTTCTCAGATGTCTCTTTCTTAAAGGCCTTCTCTCCCTCTTTACTCCTCTTGACCAAGGTCAGCTCTTCCCTTTACCTTTAAGCAGCCATTGCTTAGCCATCTGACAGATCAGCCTAACCAAGATTTTAAATAAGCAAAGGCAAACATGACACCTCTCCCTTATAGACACGAGGGCAGACAAACTCTCCAGTAACTGTGCCAGCCACATAAAACACGTATAGAATAGGTGCTTTTCAAAGTTACAGTCATCAAGAACAGTCAGTTTGTTCTACCAAAATGCTGACCTGATGTAGACACCCATGATATAATAGTATGCACTAAGGGTATACATTTCAGCACCCTTCACACTGAATTCCATGGGCCAAAAAAATACTCAAGTAAAAAATTACAGTTCTTTATTAGTTCTTAGGCACAAAACCTGTCCCATCTTTCAGACATGAACAATCTTTGACTTGTTGATGGCATTCAGGCTCTGTGCAGCTTAAGCCACTCATCCAGACAGAGACCATTTCATGGTCTTTATCTTTCAGTACTTTTATAAAAAGTTGCTGCGAGGATGTTGACACGTTATATTTCAAAACTGTCCCATTCTGAAGAACCAAAACTGTCCCAACTCCAGAAGCACCAACACAAATATTAAAAAAATCTCACCCCTATTCAACACCAAGCAATTAGCTAAACATAAGTACTTTAATGAGCGCTATCCCAAACAGGGGTGCAGAAGAACATATAGGTTAATAACAATAATAACTAAAAAAACCACAATATTTTTGCAAGTTATCTAAACAACACAGCTTTGCTCCTAAAATAAATCAATAAATAAATTAATGCATGAAATGAAATGTCAGGTTCCTATCAGCCTATAATATTAAAAAAAATATACACAGAACTGCAAATAAAGTCACAGAAAAGTCACAATGGAATCATATATATATATATATATAAACACATCTATATATATAAACACATCTATATCTATAGACATATATCTATCTATCTATATATATCTCTGTCTAGCTATCTCAGCATTTCTGGCTTTCACATGTTTTTGCATAATGATAGGGCTAATATAACGTAACAAATCCTAAACTGTTTTCACAAGGAGTGGAAAAAGATGTGTAAAAGTATGCTCTGTCTTGCTTCCTTCTGTTCACAATGTATCTAAATACAACAAATGGTGTTCTTGCTCTTTCTGTCTGTTTCTCAATCTGTTTGGAAAGTAGCCATCATTCTGCAGCCAACCATAATATTTGACACTTCCTGACATCATGAAAGCCACCATCTGTCTATCATTGAAGCCCTGTACTTTTTAAAGACTGCTTGGCCTGATCTTTAATGAAGCTTCACTGTGAATGCACAGATCAGTTTAGAGAGAAAACTGGGGAAGTCTGACAAAAAAGCTGTGCAAAATCATGTTTTAGTTAGATTCAGACACAAAACGAAAGGAGTATCAAGACCTTCTTGCAGTTACAAAAGAAAAAGTTCAGTTCACTTTCAGTAAGTCCAAGGTCCAAATTCATCGTGGAAAGTTTGGAGCGTAAAACTGAATTCAGACAAAAATTCAAAATTATCCAAATAGCGGTTTTCCTTCCTTCACCTAACTACTCTTTTGAAAGATAAATATAGATGCATTTCCAGTGCTTGCAAGAGGCATAAAGTATAGAATATAGTATTCATTGGAAATCATCCTGGGATTTTATATTTAGGTATTATGATTGTTTTTAAACATCCAAAAAGCAGGTTTTCAATGGTTTTGGCTTGATATATAAATTTTAAAGACTCCTAAATACCAAAAAGATAGACAACTCTGTTTTGTAAATATATGCTAGGAGGAAAGCATAGGCTTTTTTTTTCGCCAGGACATATCTTAGGAGGTAAATTTATTCCCTGTGATATTTTAAGTCATGTGTTTCTACCATAATTTTTGCACAAAGCAGTGACTCAAGGTGTAACGGCTCTACTTGCTTTACTTAGAACAGATTTGGATGCAAACCTTTAGAAATCCGACCTGGAAAACCATGACCTTTTAATACCCTATGCTCTGTTTCCTTCATCTAAAAATTAATTCAAGTGTCTCCACACAGCTACAGAGGCAGAATTTCCCATGCAGCCTTCAAATCTGCTATACTCCTACTGATCTACAGCTCCAACACAAACCAATTAATGGATGGAGGGTCAAGACCCTTGTCCCCTTTGGCTACTGCCTCTCCTCTCTTCCTCTTCCACCAGTCTGCCCTCCCCTTTACTGGTGCTGAGAATGGAAATGAAGCATTTCCTGGGCTTTTCTCAGCACAGTACCCATAAATGTGGCTGGTCCTTCAGCAAACAATTCAGGTCAGGAGAGAGCACTGTGCACAAGCCGTGCGGGGGCTTAGCGCCCTGCAATCACAACCAGCCTCACAGGGTGACAGTGAAGAAGCAGCATTCAACAGGCCAGAAAGCTGCTTGAGGTCTCAGAAAGAGCTTCTAGAAAAGAGCTACAGTGCACTTCTCACCACTACTACCTCTGCAAAGCATCGTTGCTACAGTTGAAATTAATGGGCGTGAGGGCATGAAAGGGAAATGCCTTTCTTCTTGACAATAGATGGCAATTATAGTAATTATTATTTTCACTTTGGTAATTATCTCAGAGCCAGCTATAATAATTCCCAAGGCAAAAATTGAAATGTGGTCCTGAATTTTGCAGTAAGAACAAATGAGAAACATGGTCTGAGTACCACTCCAAATCCTATTTCCAGCCCTGTGCCTATTAATTTGTGCACCCTCCCGCCCAATGCCACAGTGCCTGCAGGTTGTCCCCTGGTCCCCTGTCAACATTATTCATCCTATATTTCCTGACCCCCCATCATGCCTTCCCAAGCCACAGCTGCAGGGGTTGGTCTGCACATGCAATGTGTTCACATGGCAATGTTTTGGCAGTGGGGAGGCTACAGAGAGTGGCTTCTGTGACAAGCTGGTAGAAGCCTCCCTCATGTCCAACTGAGCCAGTGGGTTCCAAGACAGACCCAATACTGGCCAAGACTGAGCCCATCACCATTGGTGGTAGTGCCTCTGGGAAAATGTATTCAAGAAGCGGGGGAAAAAGAGCTTTTCTGTTGCTTGTTTGGAATGTATGGCCACCAGGATTCTCTCTTTCATCTCTCTTTCTTCTCTTCTCTTCTTTTCCCATTACCATGACACCTGAACACCTCAGTCTTTCATTAATTTGCCCAAACAATGCTCCTGTGAGGCTGGGAAGTGCTGTTGCCCCGTCTCAAACTACTATACTGATGGCAGAAAGGCAACGAATGTGCCCAGCACAGTGCCAACTCTCAGTAGCAGAGCAGGAATCTGAGCACAGTTTTCCCAAGTTCTAGGCTAATTTCCTCATCACTGTTTCCCATTGAGTCTTCCTGTTCACATGAGTCTTTATTGTTTTATCAGCATCTTCAGGTTTACTGCTTTAAAGGACTATGTGTTATGATTTTAAAACACAGGTTTTTTCCATAGATATTTTTATCCTTTCACAGCTTTTTCTGCTACATATTTTTTGGTTTATAAAAAATGGCATCTTCTAAAAATATTCTCTTGCCTTCCACACAAATATAGAGCATTTGAAGTTGATTTGGTTGATTGCAAAATTTCACTAAAAGCAAAAGTGGAGTTGATTTAGAGCAAAATAGGCAGCAGAGTGATCATTGGTTGTAAACTAAATATCTTAAGAGGTACAGATACAACCTCACAGTGTGGAGGAGGGATGGCTTTATATTACTCAGAATGATAGTAACGTAATCATAGTACCATGACATTCAGTGTTATGGAATTTCGTTCTTCAAGCAAAAAAAGGCATTCAAGGAATGTCTCAGACATTTATTTAAATGTAAGCCCGAGAACAGGCCTTATACACCAACTTCATCCAAACCCTGTACTCAGAGATGTTTTTCCCTACGTGTTGTATACTGTAGAGCAGACACAAAACTCAATCTGGATTTTTACCGTTTCTTTCTGAAACACATTGAGTTGGTCAATAAATGAGGTGTAACAGTGTTTATCTATCACTGAAATACAGGAAAGAAAAGTAGTAGCCATTTGAACTGTGTCTTCACAGTAGAAAAAGGAGAGGGAAGAGTAACCATCTCTAGCTGACATTGCAAAGTGGTAATAAAACAAATTTTGTCCTTGGCACCTTTTTCTCTGTCTTTGAGAATGTTACTGGATTCCAAATCAGCACAAATCCAGGGCTCTGCTTTGGATACTCACGTCAATGACACCGACATTAAAACGATCCCTATCTTGTCTCTTTACCAGATAAGAGAGAAGGATGAAAGCTACTCCAAATACCAGTGTCAGAGACTTCCAAAGATCTGCATGCTCTAGCCTAGGAGTATTCAAGTGCAGGGAAAACAGGGCAGGACTGCAATCCAGCAAAAAGATAAAGCTGAAAAGGACCTAGAAACAACAAAGGTAAATGTGACTAAGTAAGAAAGCAAATCAGTGATCCAGCTAGAGGATACCTTCATCCTTTATACATGCCTCATTTCTATTACTCATCAAAACAACATTTAGGTGTTTCTAAATTTTCGCTTACAAACCAAAAGTGAGTTGTGATTGTATATACTACTTCCATCTACTATGGATTTAAGACAAATACATTTAAATATGGGTATTAAAGGTTTTAGAAGAGTAAACTGCCTGAAAAAATGATTCACATTAGTTAAATAAAGAATAAATTATTTGGATCAGCTGTTCTGGTTAGAAAAATATTTTTCAATATTGATTACAAACTTCTTAGTTTGTTTTGTGTGCCCAAAAACACGGCAGTCTAATCAGTATCACTTAAAGACTATTTTTTGCCAAAAATTTATGAGGACTAACAAAGTTGCTCAAGACCAAGAACATCTAGGATGACTATAATATATATTTTCATTATGCCCTTGATCACCAATTTATTTCGAGTTATTCTCCCATGCACTCTTACCATAGGGAAAAACAAAAACATAAAAAAGGCAAGCCAAACAACCCCTGCTGCAAATAAGGATTGAAAGGTTGATATATTCAGCCTTTGAATCTGGAGGCAGTGAAAAATTATTGTCAGTTAGTAATGGATGCCGTTCTTTCATTTTAAAGGAATATTCAAGAAAATTCAAAATATAGCTCTGCTGAAATCATGTTGCTTGCCAGTAGTGATAGCAAACTTTCCTGTATAAAGTTCTATATCCTGTCTACTACCAGATGCAGCACAAGACTTTTCTGGTGGCATATTTTTCAGATTAAATGAATAATTATAGAGATGGATTGGATGGAAAGTCAGGAGATCTAGATTAAATCTTACAGCTGCCACCTATTTCTTCATGACCATGTGCTGAATGCTGAAAATCTTCCATTTTCTTAAACAGGGATGCTGATATTTCTTTTTCTCTCTGACTATCATGTTTCCTTAGAGTACACAATCTTCACAGCAAAGACTGCTTCTCCTGTATCAAATAAATCATTGTATCCTCGGTAGGATATGTTATACACAGTTGTAAGATAGATAATCATATTCCAGGTCCTAACTCAATATTCATAAACCAGGAAATTGTAGTTAACTCCTGAGAAGGCTGATTTGAATGGATTATGAGAAAGGTTAAAATGACAACACAGTGACTTGGGCCAGTCCTTTTAGGTGGAAATATGTTGTCTTTAATGTCTGTCACTACATCTCTTATTAGGTGATGAAAATATTTGTTACACAAAAATATACATCTAGCACCATATTCATTTATACTTAAAGTTTCAGCTCTAAAAGTCTTTCCTGAACTAAGGAGTAAAGAAAGAAAGGAAGGGAGGAGGTCCTATTGAAAGTTAAATTATTTTATGCTAATGTCTGAGTACTTTCTGGAGTTCATCCAGTCCTGAACAACTGCTCTTCAGTTTGGTCCTGCAGTTCTACTTCACTGTGGTCAGAAAATGAATCAATTCTTATGCTCTTTCTGTCCACTGTCTGTTTTTCTTCCTTTCTCTTTGTAATTAAACATGCTAAAGACTTCTATTAGCTCCCTAGAATGGACTTAAAAGATAATTGACCTGATCCACAAAATGGTGAGGAAATGTTATGTGTAACACAGCTATCTTCGCTTTGCCTGAACTTTCAGCAGGATCTGGAGATGCTGCCAGCCTGGTGCTTCAAAGGATCAGGCCCATAAAATGCTCAGTAGTTTGTATTTATGCAACAGAAGCTACATCCTGAGCTAGCTAATCTACTGTATTCCCCATGGATGCAACCCAGCATCAGCTACATTTGCTATCTCTATTCCTGTTTAAAGGTGTCAGCCTAAATTCAAGCAGCTGTCAGCTACCTAGTGGGCTTGGCTCTTTTCTAGTAGTTAATTGTGCAGACACCATTGATTGGGGTTTTAGGCCAGTTGCACAGGTTCTGCTTTGCAAGAAAACAGAGGAAGAAAGAGAGGAAAATAAACCTATTCATTATCTATAAGCCAGACAAAACAAATATAACCCCAAAGCCATTTGTAAAATCAGCTAAGCATACATGCTTAATGTGCAGATTATTTTCCATATCTTGATTGTGCTACGGCCAAGATACGCTGCAGAAACAGAAATTAGATGTAAGCAGTTTCTTTTAAATCTTGTTTCTGATTTCAGTTATTTTATTTTATAATGTTCTGAGGAGACAAAAATCTTTCAGAGAAAATCAGATTAATAAAATTTGCTGGCCAGAAGGGAATATTAGTATGACCTTTGTAAAACACGAGCCACTTCACCCTGTTAACTTTGTATCAAACTCAACAGTGTGCTAATGTCTGATCATGGCAACCATTCCACAAACGTCTAATAATTTTCAAAGTCAGAATATGGAAAGCACACAACACAGAGTGAAATGAAATCTAGACTTGTTCCAGAAACTTTCTAAGCAGATTTAAGTTTCCAGGAAGATATAAAATATTTTAATAATTTTTCTCTGCTAGTGTAGATGTGTGAGACATATTCTCTTTTTGTATGCCATGAATGAAAGTCTTTTTACGGAAATAAGGGATCACTCAGCATCTTTATTGAGGTTGTAACCAGCATAGCCTAACAGACTAGCTATTTGGAGTTCTGCTTTCATGTCCTGGCATAGGTTTGAGTGAAGGTTTAAGGTACTGAAGTTTTAAGGGTGTTGTTCTGTTAATATGCAGGGCAAACTTTTTTAGCATTTATTCTAAAAGCCATATCATAGAAACAAGCTCTTTTTTTTCTTTCTTTGCCTACTGTAAAATAAATATGTACAGACGTGTATGTGTCTATGTGCAAACTGAATCCTAACTTAAAATGGTCAGCATGAAGAATCACAACATTTCTTCCTTTCATAAAGAAAAGTATAGCATACACATTTGACAAAAATTAATTGCAAAGCAGTGGAATACCCCTTCACAATCACTGGCGCTCTGTGGGATGTCACTCTTCTCAGAAGTTACTGACTGAGTAGTCAAATACACCTGACATGCTTTCGGGACGTAAATCCAATAACACTGAAATGGATAGGGCAATGATCTGGATGGTGACTTGAAGAATGGTGGATTTGTAAATAGATCAAGCTCAGCAACAAGATTAACATAACCCTTCCTCCCCTCACTTTTAATAGTGCTGACTTCCCTAATTTTTCTTCTCTGTGACCCTTAACATGTTCAGTTGTGATGCCTCCAGCAGGGCCTTAACCTGTATAATTTTCCATTACCATGACCCACATGTTTTCCACAGAAGGGTACTTCTGATACAGAATTATCAATATCCAGACATCAATATCAGAGCATGCATGGTGTTTGCTTCTAGAAAGATTCAGAGGACTTTCAATGTCCAAAAATTTTAGTAAACTGAAATTTTCTATCCTTAAAAGCTGACTAAGCCAAAAGAAAAAGGTGAAACAAGCTTAAAGGATCTAAGAATCTTATTCCTCCCCCACCCCTGTTCTTTTTCATTTCCCCTGGAGACGAATATGACATTTGTTTTGGTGCACACAGAGCCTTTTTGAAAATCTGACTGATTGCATATTGAGCTTTGTGTGCAACCACTTTGATTTGAAAGAAACTGCATTTTCCAAAATAAAGCAAGGAGCGCTGAGAAGGGAGAGACACAGCTGTATGAAGCTCCATGTCCCAGCAGTGGGTGTGTCAGGTCCCCCCCACTCCTCCAGATGCTTGTTGCTTAGCTTCTGTGCTTTCAGCACAACTTTAAAAGAGTTTCTGTCTCATGGATTCTGACTCTGCCTAGCAACATTTTTAAGATTTTTTTTCTATCTGGAATTTTGTCTGTGAATCATTTCAAAAAACATATTTCTGGTGATACATGCTATCAGGCAGAATTAGCAAAATTTTGCCTGACGCAGGCAAAAAATATTTGAGCTAGTTTGTGGCATCAGGAAGAACACCCCCAAAGAAAGTGTCACTTTTTGAATTGTCTAAAATATCCTTTTCAATCTATAGGCAATTGGCACCTAGGCCTCTTGAGAATGGCTTCCCACCTTTGCGGTGGGCACAGTGCCACCCTAGCAGATGGTCATGAGTGTTGGCATGCTGAGAATCAGTATGTGCATCACGTTTGAGTACAATAGGTCAGCCTCTGATCCAAGTATGCGAGAATGAGAGTGCCTGTGCTGAGCTTCTGTGCCAATGGTTAAAGGAATACACCATCATTAGGCTAGCTGAAGGAGAAGATTCATTTTTTCAAAATTAAGTCATGTTCTGTACAGCTATTTGGGAGCAGCATTTCTGCTGCAGTTCTCTGGTTGCTGGATCACTGATAGAAGGCAGAATGCATGTATGCATACATGCACACAGACAGCACAGCCAGGGAGACACCTTCTTGTTACAACAAAGATGTATTTTTGCCCTATTTGGTACCCCTGCTGAATGGCTCATCTAGGTACAAAAGCCAGAGCCTTAGAAGCCAGCATATAATTTGAGCTCAATAGATCCCTAAGAGCACTACAGTATTTGGCATGAAATTTGCATATGGAGCCCTTGGAGGGCCTTTCCCATCCTGGAACCAATGGAGCCTAATTTTGATTCAGTAATGAAAAAAGGCACCTTGCTGACATAACAGAATGGACTTGTTCAAGTTCCCTTTTTCAATCACATTTAGAAAGTTACTGGTAACAGTAGGCATGTTTTCTTCACTATCTTCTACCAAAATTGTAAAAAATTTTCCCAAGTAGTATGGAGGCTCAGGCATTTAGACTGAATTGGCTTGCCACAACCTCTTTTAGTGTAAAATGTGGTAGGAAATAAGACTGCCATTGTCTGTCAATGGCTTCTCTATCAAAGGGCATATACTAAGAGCAAGCCAGGAGCATCTGGTTCTCTGGAGAGATGATGACCACTCAGACTTATTGATGTTCTTTGGCCTTATGCATTTGGAACTACATCACAAGATGTACTGCAATTCATCAAATTTCTTCCCTATGTCACTGAATATTCTATTTGTGCTTCCAAATGTCACTCTTATTGGAAATGTACACAGTTTAGTCCAAACTGAATAGATACTCCTGTTGTCATCAATTTTAAGTAGACTTATTGAAGAGGGTTTTTTTTTCTGGACAGTGAACAAAACCACCTATTTTTTACCTAATGTATAATCACTGTATGATATTTTTAAATTAGCTTCATGATGCCATCAGGAAGAGTAATTATGAAACTTTTTCACTACCCTACTAATCATTCTTGAGAAAAAGAGAGATTGACTATAATGAATAAATAAGGAATTGACATGGAAGAGCCAGAGTTATATTTCAGATTTTATCTCACTTGAAATTATTTGAATTATTAAAAATAAACATTAAGATCATCAGCTGAAATCAAATAAATTCAAAAGGACTCAAATCTTCTTCCAATACCTGAATTCTTTCAATCTGTTCCCTGGAGGAAGCTCTGTTAATGAAAATTATCTAAATATTTTAGATTGGGAAGAAGTATATTCTGGATTAAAGCCAACAATAATCAGGTTTTATGACAGTATGCCAATTACATCTTACATAGGTAAATCAGTTGTCCTTGTATCATCACAAAACTACCAAACTTTGATGGCACAATTTTCAAAGCTACCCATGAAGGTTCAGTGAATTACCTAAGTTGTTCTCATTTTAATTTTGAAAATTTCCCCTTTATCCTCAAGTTACCAATAATAACTAGATAGGGCTCAGAATTACAGAACGATCAAGGTTTGGAAGAGATCTTAAAGGTCATCTAGACTAAATTTCAACACAGCATCACTATAATCACCTCTGAACAATATTTCCAAGTGCCCCGTTTTGGACACTTGAAATCTTTCAGATGTAGTGATTCCAGCACCTCCCTGGGCAACTTTTTCCGATGTCTAACCATTCTTTCAGAGAATTTTTTTCTAAAATCTAATCTTTACTTCTCCTGGTGCAACATTTCCTCTCATCCTTTCACTTGAGACATGGCAGAAGACACCAACCCCCACCTGGCTACAGCCTCCTTTCAAAGAGTTGTAGAGAGCAATAAGGTCCACCCTGAGCCTCATTTTCTTCACACTGAGCAACCCCAGCTGCCTCAGCTGTTCCTCATAGGAGAGGTTTTCTAGACCCTTCACCAGCTCCATTGCCCTTCTCTGGACACACTCAATGTCCTTTCTGAAGTGAGAGACCAAAAACTGATCAGGACACTTGAGATGCAGCCTCTCCAGTGCCAAGTACCGATGCACAATCCCTGTCCTGGTCCTGCTGGCCACACTATTTTTGATACAGGCCAAGATGCCACTGGCCTTGCTGGCTACCTGGACACACTGCTGGCTCATATCCAGCTGGCTGCCTACATCTGCTACTCATCCTACTGTGTCTGCTTAGAGCAGTAGGAACACAGTCCCTAAGTGGCCTCCCATATTTCTCATAAGAAGGAAAGCATAGAAACTGGTCACCATTAACACCTACACTTATTCATCTCTGTGGTCTAACAACTTGACTAATAAAAGCTGCATAGGGATTCACAGCGAAGGAGAATAATTTCTGAGTACATTATGCCTGCATCCAATGACAGGGAACTAATTATATTAAAAAACCAAGAAACAATGACACTAAAAAATAATTAACGTTCCAACTACAACTATTGTTTATGATAATATTACATATATAAATGTACATATAATTTAGAACCATATATAGTGATATAATTTGATACAGTAAAATAATAATATATTTTATACCACCACATAATAATTAGAATGCTAACCCATGCTAAATGGTCTTGTAAAACTAACAAAATCAGTAACTAAAAAAACTAACAGATTATTCAAACCATACTGCAACACTGAAACATCAAATCCTTCCTTGAGAAGCTGAGAAGAGAATTCTTTTTGTGCATTAATTATGCAATGGACAGATTACAGAATGAAAACTAAAAAGCTTTTGCTATATCATTTACTTAAGTCTTTGTATTTCAGATTTTACACAAGTGAAGAGCTCCATCTGGCCCTTATAGTTTCAGTAGTGCTAACCATGCAATAATTGTTTCATCATTTAAAAATAAAAAGTAAAAGTAGAGTTAGAGGTACCACTACATTGTATCATATCAATGATTTGTTCTTAGTCTTTCAAAAGATGACTGAATCTTAATTAACTTTTAAATAAATAAAATTATCATTTCAATTAAATTTTTAAAAGTATCTGCGCTACTTCAATACACAGCTTGAGTTGTTTTCTTCTCTTTTCTTTAATATGTTCCCAGACCCTTGCAAATAATTGTTTTGTTACTTACAATAAGCCAGTGGAGCAAGAGATGAGTAGTCCTACCATGTCTTCTTGGGACAGTAAGTAACAGACCTCTCTGTGCCCTCCTATGTCTTGAGAAAGAAAAATAGAGGAAGATAAATTCATACGGCTGGACCTTCCTGTTACAAATTAGGGCAGAGCCTGGATAAATGGGAGAAATTCTGACAGTCTCTCTTTAGTGCCCTCAGCAAGATTGTGGAGGAAAACATCTTGCTGAAGTGAAAAGAGTAATAGCAATATATTAAATACCCTTTTGTAAAACCCTCTGAAAACTACTAGAAAGGCAGACCTCACACTAGAAGATCATTGTGCAACAAAACTTATTTTACAGAATAACAAGGAACCTGAAGCTTCTTAGTTAGGAAGGACAGTTCTCAAAGATGACCATTATACACTCTCCACAACCAGAAAGATAGATTCATCCTTGCATCAGTTTTCTGTTCATGATTTTATTTTACTATTTTGCAAAGAACCTCTGGATTGAATGAATCAGGCCTTTTCTGTTGTCATTGGTGACCAAAGGAAAGATAATAAAACCATTTTTAAGCTGAGAGTGTAAAACCTGAAATTTTAGCAGGGATAAAGGGGTTTTCTTTGTTTTCACAGACAAAGCTGATATTACTACTTCACTTATTAAACTAAGTTGTACCGTATCTCTTGCACATCTGCTTAAGAAACATGTAAATCAACTTCCTATGTTAAGCAGTATAACAGTCAACATGCTTAGTTTTCTGTGAGAATTATCTACCCTCCATCCGCCCCCAGAACTGGACACCCTTCCTGCATGGCAGTCCTCCAAAGATTTAAAATAGCTAGGACAGTGACAGAATAGTAGAATGCATTATCAGAAAACACAGCCAACTTCATCAGTAAATTATTAAGTTAATTAATATGTTTGTGTCCCTGGCTAATTTCCTTTTTTTTTTTTTCTCATTAAAGGTAATATCATACAACCTTCAATTAGCACATGACATTGTCATACTAAGTTCTGTAGATACACCCCAGGGTTATCACATTATGCATGAACAGGCACCCATGAATGACAGTGTCTGAGAGAAAGAGAAAAAGATTTAGATGTATTCCCAATGATTGCTGCCATTAACGTGATAACTGACATAATGCCTGTGCTGTTTTTGGCTGTAGTAAAGTCAATTTTTTAAATTACAGGATTTATAATCGAGTATATCAAAGAGTCAGCATTTTTTGTCTGTTATGCTTCTCTTACATTTTTCTGCTTCTGAAAGTTTTGATTCTCTTTCAAAGTGTTTTTTATAAAGAATAGCATCAAAAAAGGTAATGTGAAATTTGAATTTTTTGATCAAAAATGTTACTACAAAAATAGTTATTCATGATTCATCTTATCTGCCCTGTACGGCTTCATTAAATCTGTGGAGGATTCCACAATTGAGCACATTGTGGGGCAAACGCATCTGACAGATACAGAGATCTCTTTATGCAGCTTAAGGCAATCTGGCTCAAACAGCAGGTAAACTAGAGAAGGTTAGTTCAACTAAACCTATCGTGGGCTACACCTCTTCCAGCAGCATGACAAAATGTTATTTCAGAGCTTAGCTTTCTAGACTCCACCTGAAATGTGGAGGTACTCTCAGGTTGAAAAAATGATACTCAAAACCACCATGATAAATAAAATGTAGGCATCTCACTGGCTAGGAAGATATTCCACTCACCCCAGGATAGTAAGCCAGAGCACACATGCATGTTCTGCACTGAAAGAAAGTAGATTAAGATTGGATATTAGAAAGAAATTCTTTCCTGTGAGGATAGTGAGAATAGGTTGTCCAGAGAAGTTGTTGACATCCTATTTCTGGAAATGTTCCAGGCCAGGTTGGATGGGCCTCTAAGCAACCTGGTCCAGGGGAAACTGTCCATACCCATGGTAGTGGGGTTGGAACTAGATGATCTTTAAGGCTCCTTTCAACCCAAAGCATTCTATGATTCTATGATGCCCAGCTCCCTGCATCATTTCTGAAGGCAGATGTGTTTACAAGGTTTGATTTACAAGGTGCCTCGTTTACAAGGCAGGGTACTATGCAAACTCAGTAGGAAACCAAGACCTAGGTGCAAGGCTATGGCTCAAAGTTTCATTTCTGAAGCTTTCAAGAACAAGACACTATGACAAACTGAGTTACAGTAACCCTCAGAATTGCCCACCTGGCTAACACGAAATTACTGAAAAGTCTGTTCCTTTGTCATAGCACAGTCTATCTATTTCCTTGCAGTCATGCCTATAAGTCCATGAAATTGCATTTCAGTTCCCTCAGCAGTCTTTGAGAGGTTCTTCATCTCCAGAAGATTCCATGCAGCACAGAAGACACCCCAGCAGCTGTGCTGCCTTGCTGCGGGCAGGAAGCCTTTCTGTAGCTGCAGTCTGGCTCTGCAGGGCAGTGGTGGTCCTTGGTCTCTGATGGTGCCTGTCCGAGCAGAGGTCAAGGGCCTTTTCTCACAATCTGGTCTCATTTTTCTGTTTGTTATTTACCCAGACCATTGAATGTAACAAGGCATAAATAGTCCAGTGAACACAGATCAAAATCCAGATCTCACATACACGGTGCCAGTGCCCTTAATCAATAAGCTAAAGATTTGCTGTCCCACTTATCTGTTTTCATTCTGGCCATCAGAGTTAGGCAGTAATGGAAAGTAGACTCTCTGACTCCCTCTTTTGAATTTAGGTATCTATGTTTTATTAGACAAAGTGGCCTTGTCTGTACAAATGTCATTAACTCTCCTCATTCACTGGGAGCTAGGATTTCTGTATGTGCCAATGATGCATACTAGCATCCCTGAAAGCTGTCTGGCTTCTGGGAGCTTCTAAACACCTGCCTGGTTCCCAGTGCAGGCAAAAGCAAATCTAACTTCCAAGGCCAAGATCATTTATATGGAAAGAGTGAGGAATGAAAATCCCCTGGGATTTTGTAGTAAATCCTCCTACTTCTGTGAAAGTATTGTAGAATTTATTCAGGTGACCAAGTCTGTTTTGTTTTATATGTAAATACTTTCTCTAAAGGAAAACATTCATTATCTAGCACTTTCACTCTATTTTTTCTGTGTTCCTTATAAATACGTTAGCATTATTCTAAAGACTGGAATACAAAGAGATGAGAGTAGCACACTGAACAATCTGCAATATTTTGGGCCTGGTTTAGATCTCATCTGATAAGTATTTATTAGGAGTAACACTTCAGAAGTCCCAGAAGTCAAACTGACCTAAAACTGGTGCAAGGCTTCTGGCTGGAGATTTCTTACATATGAAATTACAGTTGTGGTCCTCTTCCTGGTTTACAAAAGTGCTGTGCATTAAGGAGAGGTCAAAAATTTATGAAGTCAGTGACTGCCATATAAAGAATTCAGTCACCAGAGTGGGAGCAACCTGACACTGTCTAATAATAAAGGTAAAATTTCCCTGTATCTTAATGTCCTCTTCCTGAGCCTTTTGAAAAGAGTCATAATTTATCAGATCCAAGGTAATTAATAAATCAAAGTGAAGATGGAGAGCATGACCCAGAGCATGAGCCTCTTCCAACTATTCCCACTATTGCTCATGTCAGGCACCTCTAACCCCTCAGCTGGAGTCCCAAGAACTGAGCTAGATACCTAACCTCTCAGAGCCATTTACATGACAAATTAGGCACCACTAAAACATATCCTTAACAAAATCGTATAGTGAAGGGGAGCTTCCTAAGGAGCTGGGAATCTCCTGTGTCTAGCTAATCGGAAATGCCAGTCATGCCTGCAATCCCTTCTCTTTCCTCTGGAATTCTGATTCTCTGATCTGAGCTGTGAGCAGACAGATACTCCTTTTCCACTTGGGACCCTCCGTCCCAAAAGCTCTCCTGAAGGAAGCTTTACCAATTGCTCTTTGTGCAGAACTCATTGTTTTGTTTCAAAAATAAATCCAAAGGAGGAGCCACATGTAATAGCTTGGCGGTTAGAGGCACTCCCTGAGGAGAGTGAAGGGGGACTGTGCTCTCTTCAGCCTGAGGGGGCATCAAATTAGCAGCTCCAGGAGCTGCTCCAGCCACCGAGCCCAAGGGGTCTTTCCTTCCTCCGGCTCCCCTGAGCAGCGTGCGGCTGGCGGCAAAGCCATCGCAGCTTCTGGGGCCAGCACTGAACTGCGAGGTCTGACTGCAGCTAGCAGGTGGTGACTGGCCATGATTTCCACTGCCAACTTGTTTTGCCTTCCTCACAAGAAAGGTCTAATACTGACCATTCTTCTACTTTTGCCAAAATTAGTTTTGCCCTCCAGCCTTCTTAAATTATGTAAGAGGTTTTTTAAGATAGATCAGCATCTGAAATATTTCTTGTTCTGTGTTGAAATAGAAAGGAAGCCCGATGCCCTACTCTATTGTAAAACAGTTGGCAATTTTTGTCAGTAATAGGATCTGGTGTTTTGCAGTTAAATTGATACTACTACTTAAAAAAAAAAAAAAAAAGCTAGCAAAAAAGGTAGCAATCTCTCAAGATTCCTCATATAATTCTTTTTATGTGTTGTATATTAACTCTTCCAAAGACCAATCTAACTACATTTCATCATACTCTCTATATTCATTCACTATGTATTATGTCACATCAGAGGTGAGGGTAACTTTTTTCTACTCAAGAACAGTAGATCCTAATATCAAATATTTTTCAAACAAAAAAGCAGATAATTAGTGGATAGGATAAGCAGAAATTTTATCTCTAGAGAATTCACTCCTCACAGATCTCTAATTAAAGCAGAAGAAATTGCATGATGTGCATATGCTGTTAAGCGTTAGCACAAGCAAACCTTGAAGTGGGTTGGTACAAAGTGATATAGGATATTTTATTTGCTTGTTTCTCAACACTTCATGCAGACAGGACCTCTACTTTCGCTTCAGCTGCTAATCAGCTTGTCTGGTTACAGGATGTTTCTTTGTTGGCATTATTAGTAATTATTTGCATTGCCTTGGTACTTAGGAGACCTATTTACAAGCTGAAATTATGCTACTCTTGCCAAAAAAGCAGGCTCTGCTTCAGCAAGATTACAATTTAAAGATATGTCTATACTGCACAGGAGACTACTGCTCACCATAAAATAATTTCATTTGAAGATATTTCAGATATTTTCTCTCTATTCTGCAGCTAGCTCCATAAATATTATGGAGATGTACCTGAAGTATGATAAGAGGCAACAGATACAGACATATGGGGGAATACAAGGGAAAAAAACTAGAGGATATTGGTCCCTGAGATTGATAGGGGTCAAAGCATATTCATATCATAATTGCTGTCATCTGCTCACTAAAATTTATGGCCCCAAAGAAGAGGGTTTTAAGCAGGGAATGAAAAAAGGATGACGAAGTAGCTGTGTATGTAGTAACAGGAAGCTTTTCCCCAGGATGAAGAGCAGGGAGAAAGTTCAGAGTTGACTGAAGATACAAGAAGTGAATAGTTGGGGATATCGAGGGTGGACACAGGGTCTGGAGAATGGTGAAAGCAAGCAGTTCAGCCCCTACAGAACAAATGTGGGAAAAGATGTAGAAAAAGGACAAATTTGATCCTTTAAAGGACTGAAGAAAGAAGTTAAAAAAAAATTGTTGTTAACGTCATTTTACATGAGACCAAACTATTGTAAAATTTGGACTAAGACATCCTACAGTATTACATTGTTTGTAGTTATTAAGTATCCACAAGATTTACATTCACAGCAACCTAAAATTTATATTAAGCCAGTGGCTGAAGCTACATCTACAGACAGAAGAGTGAGACTGGCAGCTCAAAAGATAATTCATCTTCCACTCTAAGAGAGCTCATGTGACTCTCCTTTTGACTAATAGACACAATCAAAATCTTTCCAAACACATTTGCAAATGACTGTGTTGAGTTACTTTTTTTATTCCATTTTTTTATGCACCATCTCAGTTACATCCAGGCTTCCTGTCTCTTCCTGTTCTCTAAAGGTTATGAAGTTAATTTATCAAAGTGGTTTTAAACATGAAGTGGTAATGAATATTTACACACGCTATGTCTGTCTTTGATGAGGTAAAATGTGAGGATTTATTAAACAATTTTCCAATTAAAGACAGTCTACAAAGAACAAAAGATAGATCATTGGGCAGAGTAAAGCAGCACAAGTGGAGATGTTAAAAGCTTATGAATTTAGGGAGTATTGACCTGTAATGATACACTACTTCTGAAAAATCCAGCATTGTTTTCTCAGACACTATTAACTTTTGCTATGCATTGCCCTTTCTGTGGTTCTTGATAGGTTTGTACCCCATGATGCAAATTTCTTGGGAGGCTTCCATCCTAACATCTGTTGTAACCTATGCATAGTTTTTCACATAAAAATGTACTTTCTTGCAGATGTGTAAGGTATGGCATGCCACAGGAGGATGACTAGAAAAATGGCATTACTTTACCTGTGTTTGAGAGGAAGGTTGTTTTCATTTGGTGATGGTGGTCATCATGTGCAGAGATGTCAAGAGCTAAGTAAACAATTTAACTTCCAAACAACTTGTTTTAGCGGCCACACAAAATCTAGGAAGAAGTGCTGTTAAGTCCTACATTATGTCTTGTTTATATATATGTATATATATATATAAACAGAAATATACAGGACTCTTGGGTCCTCCCACTTACAAGGAAAACTGAGTGATGTCAGTATTCCTGAAAACCAGTGGGCAAATTCACAGAACCACTGTCAAGCTGAAAAGTTTGTTCAATATTTTTCCTTTTGTTGTTCCATGGGTCCTAATTGTAAAGGGTCTGTAATTTCTCTACAATACTACACTACATACAGCTCAGCTGCTGCTAGGAATAGAGGAACAGAGCGTCTACATGCCTCTCTTTGAAATCCAAATTACACTCATTCAAGAAAATATTTACACAATTAGCACAATTAGCACAATAGTTACACAATTAGCAGATTTACCCTGATCTAAAATATTTTTATAATTTTTATCAAATGACAAAAAAATAATTTTGTCCTTGTCTTTCAAATCCAGTGCAAGTTATAGCTCAAATTCCTGAACCTTTGAAATAAATCCAACAAGTACAGTGAAAATGAGTTATTCGTCAAACATCACTAACAAACTTACACGAGTGCCAAAAGACATCTGTATATTTTAATGCTGGCGGGGGGGGAGGGGAACCACATTTACTATTCAAATGAAATAAGCACTTAATATAATCAGACTAGGTTCAGGCAGTCCAGCTCATCTATAGGCACTAAAAGTGTCAAAGCATGTTACCTCATACAGGAGACGCCGTGCTGGTGGGTAATCTACCACCCACGTGTGAAGGCATACGAATAGACATAGCTGAGGAGATATTAGGGATTGACAACATATTGCACGTTGCTGCTCTAACTCAACCCCCAACAAAGCAGTATGACAATTTCAAGATATGCTCTGCCTTCTCAGAAGATCATATGGCATGTCAAAAAAGAAGATCAACTGTGTTAAAATGGAGTAAGAATTTTCTTCAGCAATATGAACACCACCCAATTAGAATTTTTCTAAAATCAGCTGTTGGGGTTTTTTCCTCTTTTCTTTCACCTGCCTCATTTCAGTCAAAAAAGGAAAAATCTCAGTGTCAGCTTCGCACATACTGTCTGCAGCTGATGCAAATTAAACTAGTTATTAGCTTTGGATAAAGGAAATATATCTTGACAAATAAGGTTTTTTGTCAACTGTGTATAAAACCTTTGATACATATTCACAACTGAGCTTGAATCTAGATGCACTGTTCTCCTTAAGGATATGGGGTAGAATTGATGGGATTTTACCTTCCAAAATATGAGGGTGATATCGGACTTTTGACTCAATGTGGCCAAAGGGAGTAAAATTGTTTCTACTGTTCTTGTCAGTGAGAAGTCAGTTGTCAGCCTATGTTTGTATTAAAGTAGTTATTAGTGCACAGATCCTAAAATGAATTGCTGCATTCAGAAATCTCTTATTGAGCAGGATTGATCCTTGCTGTAGGCTGAATAAAAAAAAAAATACATTTACCTGTGATTCAGTAACATTTTGACGTTTCAGACAGAACATGTCCAGTCTGGTGAAATCTCAGCTGGGGCTTAGAACCTGGTCCATGATGATAGACATTGCTAGCATTTTGTGTCAGACAACCCTCTGAAATCTGTTATGTGACAGCTTTTCTTCTGTGGGATAATTTCAGGTTGCAACTACCATTGCAAGATTTTACAGTAAATCTAAGAGGCAGTTGGGCCTCAAAATATTTCACTTCTCCTTTCTTTAATAAATTGCCTTTAATTCATTAATGTACTTAAGAATTAATAAATGTAAACATTATTTATATTATTAATTAACAATAGTTAATTAATGGAGTCATAAACAGGTAGAATAGTGAAATGTGATTAATGCAGAACATAGCTACTGGAAAGTACTTTGTAGTTTTTCATAAATATTAAATGAATGAGAATCATAACACATTTTAGAAAAAATATTGGCAGGTAAATTCAAGAGGGGATTGCCTGCAACTTTACTCACTTCTGGCATTTTGGAAATTGTCTCTACTAATTATGTCACAATCTTTCAGGTTCTCCATGGAGATCCTAGTTGGCAGCAGAAAGATAAATATGTACCAGATAATATTAGTCTAAATTAAAACTGCTGTCATTGTAATTGAAGGAAATGTGAACATAGGCAAATTCAGCTCTCTGAAATTTAGAGCCATCACCTATTCAAGTCAATGGGTCAGCATTAATTTTAATTTAAGCTTCTATTGC
The DNA here is from genome assembly GCA_013397975.1 of Machaerirhynchus nigripectus. Lineage (NCBI taxonomy): Eukaryota > Metazoa > Chordata > Aves > Passeriformes > Dicruridae > Machaerirhynchus > Machaerirhynchus nigripectus. The sequence continues at coordinate 2,940,629 of VZRQ01004617.1, forward strand.
AGTACTTAATGAAATTTTAAAAATCAACAGAGAAAAAGATTATATGATAAAGTTTTAAATTCGAAGAGGTACATATATCAAGTCCAATCTCACACCATCCCAGCTGCCCTTCCCTACTCTGTCCATATTCTTCCTAGAGAATGTGCTCACTGCTGCCTGGCAATTGGATGGTCTTTGCACAGAGTCCCACCCCAGGTGCATCTGCACCAGAGTTCAGATCAGTCCATAGCAATTGCTGACAGGGTACAACCCCAGGGGTTCCTGAACAGAAGCTGACATCCCACAGCACCTTGAGGGAACTTAAGAATAAACTCTTTTCTACCCTCAGGACTACCTTTTGCACTTACAGATCCCTGTTCAGCTTCACACACACCTTCTACTCTCACTTTGAGAGAAATATGTAATTATCAGGTCAGTTAAGCTTAAATTGATTGCTTGTGAGACTAGCTCTTGGAAAAAATTTACCTCTTCTAGTCATCACCATGTTGTTCAGGAAATCCATCTCATATCTAAAAAGAGTACAAGGAGGATCAATCCAGAACTTGGTCCATCTGAATGGGACAGATGCTGTTTGGTGAACTTACATGCACAAATGTGTGACTGGGGACCTTGTGGGGTGGTGTTGGTGTCAATGTCTGAACACACAACAAGGATCCTTTGCCAGGCTAAAGCTGGCATTACGTAAGAAGAACAGAAACAAATCTCCAATCATCTTGATACAGCAATATTTTCCTCTGATTTCTAGTTCTGACACAGAGCTCCAGTGGGATCACAGACAAATTCATGGACCAAACTCTGCCTCAGTAGCCTGTTTTTAGACCAGGTGCTGTTTTTCATTGCTTCTGAAGGATTAAATCTTTCAAAGTTGTGCTATAGCTGTAGGAGAGCCAAATTAGGTAGACATCCCACATTTATGTTTCAGAGCAAAATAAATTAGCCAGGATGTAACTTGCAGATAGAATCACAGAATCATTTTGATTGGAAAAGACCTCTAAGGTCATTGAGCCTACTAACCCAGCACTGCCAAGTCCACCACTAACCCACATCCTCAAGTGCCACATCTACACATCTTTTAAATACCTCCAGGGCTGGTGACTCAGCCACTTCCCTGGGCAGCCTGTTCCAATGCTGGAAAACCATTTCAGTGCTGCAGCTGGACTGATCCCAATTCTGTCTTTAGAGGTAACTCAGTTTTGCCTACACTGTGCTTTATATTCACAGACATTGCTACACAGGCTGTAGAACCAGTGAATCTACTGTCTTGCTAAGAGCTTGTCTCTGGCTGGCTGTTTGCTTGTTTCCAGCGTATAGGACACCCATGTGTTTATATTGGTTCAGAGATGACCAACCCCCAGGCAGCAACAGTGCAGACAAATCCATTGAGTTCATTCAATGGAAATATTCCTGTTTAGGCCAGGAAACACAGGGTCAGACCTTCTCACATTCAAATGAACAATTAAAAGGCAAAGAATAAACTGAGACATGTTCCTGAAGGTTTCAAGAAGAATGAGGAGGAAGCATCTCTTATAGCTCAATTATTAAAGGTTAAAAGCTTAGGACATCTGATTATAGGACTTCTAAGCCTCATTGATCTAGGGCATACTTGTACATTAGGCAATGAGAAATATTTTAATTGATCATCCCGATCAGCCATGAAGTATAGGGCTGAGCCAGCTGGGCACTGAGCACTGCCCAGGCTGAAAGTCAGAAGTCATCTCTAATTCAACTGGTTTTGGGGGCATTTTTTTGTCCTGCATTTTATTTGCATGTGCTGCATTTATTCCTATCTGCCAAAACTCTTAGCTCCTCTGCAGACTATCAGCTTGATCTCAACATCAGCCATTTGAAACTCAGACAATGCAAAATCAATTTTGCTACCAACATTTGCCAAGCCACAGAATATGTTTGTGTCAGCTTTTTAAGTTATCTGACTTTTTTTTTTCCTCATTGCCCTGTTTGCAACAGTGAGGGGCTCAGCATTTTTTTAAGGTAAGAGGGGTTTTTTCACTTTGTGTTAGTACAATATTTTTGATGCAGGTATCTTCAAATGTTTTACAACCATGCAGTAACTTTACTGCATATCATGAGGGGTTATGTATTTGTCTATCTGTATAGCTACATTTACACACATTATAGATAATCCAAATGGTACATACACACATGTACATATGTAAAATAATACAAATATTAGTATACATTTTTCATTACATGATTATACAACACTGTATGTGGTTGCCAGCTAAACATATGTAATCCCTCAAGGAAATTATGAGGTAAGATAATTGGGTGGTTGTAAAATATGTGAATATTTCTGAGTCAAAGACCCTGCATATACAAAATCATTGTATATACAATCATAATTGTCCCTACTCATGTCTGGATGAACTATAGCACATAGCAAATTCTCAAGATCGTTCAACAAATCAGGAGCACAACTGGGAATAGGCAACCCTAGCCATGAGATACATCCTTTCAGTGCTGTGTATTGAGGGATGGAAGGCATTAGAGAGGGTACTGATATACCAGTGCTAAACAAAACAGTGTTTCTTTCTTCCCTGACTTCCTAATTTTTTTGGCAGAAGCAATTTTATTTCTGAACATTTATATTCTTCTTGTAATATAGGGCTTCAAAACAAGAGTGTCAGAAAGTTAAAGTGCAGGAAGATCAATGAAGCTTTTTAAATGGTTTCTAAAAATGTGATAAATCCTTCTTCTAGTTTCTTCTATAATAAGCACAATGTTTAGCAAAGTAGTTAAAGCAATTTTGGGCTCCTGTAAATCTGACTTAAGCCATTCTAGCATTAATATGGAGAGGAACATTAAAGAATTAGAAGCATTTGTCTTAGCAACTTTGACTATAGCTGCTTTACTCTTAAGCAATAAGCATGTTCTAAGGCACTCAAGGTATTTCTCTTTTGTCTGATTAAAACACAGTTAAGAAAACATATAATTAAAATAGTTGTAACCTATGATTCATAACCCATATTTAGTAGGGTAGCACAGAAATTTCTGAGGCTAAGTCAGGTATAATATTTTTCAACAGAATGTTAGTGCATGCTAAAAGAAAAAAGTACTATCATATGTTGGTGGCTAGGGAATTACCAATTTTCTGCATTACTTGCTCTTCACTATGTTACTACCGTAGTTTTCCAGCAATCGTTTGGTCGCTGCATGCACAGATGTTCTTAAATACAGTTAAATTAACACTACTTGCAGTCCATGTCACATGGTCTCCATAACATCAAATCACTTAAGCAGTATGAATTGGTTAACATATTTTATGACTGAGCCATATTAATGAGTATTAAGCATATTTTAACAAAATGAAAGAAAACCAGCCCAACATTTTAGATTTAATAGGTAACTTGGAAAACTAAATGCTTTTTTCTACTTGAAAGTAGAGTCATCTGGTTTTTTGTTACCGTGTGAATATGAATATTCTGATGAAACTGGTGTAGCTGTTGCTTTCTGTTGCTCTCTGTTACTCAGTGTTTTCAGCACTTGGGAACAGATGGTGCACCACCTGACTCTGCACACTCTAATGTAAGATTCATTGTGCTTCACAGGAAATCAAAGATCAAGCAACATTGCAGAAGGTGAAGCAGCACCTCAGCAACCAGCAACACAGTATGATATAGTCAAGTGGTGGAGCAAGAAAGCAGAAAGGAAGAAGGAGAGAGAGAAAGAGAGACATAATAGAAGAAAGAAAGAGATTTTTGAGGTTTATTTTGCTTTCTTCTTTCTCCTTTTATTTTCTGCTTTTTTTCTTCTTTTTTTTTCCTTCTTTTTTTTCAAACTCAAGTCTATTCTTTGGAAAAGGATCATGTGATTCCAAATGAGAAACTTTAGTCCTTAGGTTGTCAGAAATTATATTTTGCCAAGCAAGATCTGAATGTTTGGAAGCAAAAGAGTTACTTGATTTGGTTCTTTGCTTCCATTTCACTGCAACAAATGCATGTTTGCAACATTAACAGCTTTATAAATGCTTAAAAGTTCATTCCAAATTTTGGAGAGTCTTATGGCTGTAAAGAATTACAGGTGTTAATTACCTGCCTCTCTTCACTTGCTAGCCATTCTTCCCTCCCTTTGCCCTATCTCTGTCTGGACAGCCCACTTAGGCCTGGGCCACTCCTTTAAGGACATCCAGAGTTCACAGGCAAACAGTTACATGCCTAGGCTATGTGACACCAAAAGAGGGATTGAGCTCTGGATTGAAGGGCCTTCCTTCAAAACACTTGCCATCCTTAATTCTTTCAGATGAAACCTGGGAGCTCTTGCCTTGGACACCTGAACTGATGTCAAATGATACAATTTCAAGTGAAGGTGAGTGTTACCCTGATGTACCTTCTTATACATTTATTCAGAAACTAAAAACACCACCTAGACCAGATGGCATTTTCAGGTACGCAGGACAGCACCATGCAGAACACACAGCTCCTTTCCCTTCACTCATAAGAGGCAGGTAACTATCTGAAAGGATCATCCCCTACTTTCTCATTACTCAAAAACAGGAATTTGAATAACTCTGTATCCTTAAAATATATATCCCATCCCAGCATCTAGGCCTGACCTAAATCTAAGTGAAATCAATAGGAAAACTGCTTTGTGATCAATTAAAGTTCACCAGAACAAGCCTTGCACTAAAATACTGTAGGACTGTGATGCCTTAGGTTTAACTTTTATATTTTTCAAATTCTGTACTGCTTAGAGTGTAACTCTGAAGTTCCTTGTAGCCTGTAATTTCTGCTCTTTCGTGCAAGATAGACATAACAAAGCCTCTCCAGGCTTTGCCTTCAAGGACAGCCAGGCTCTTCTAGGCTCAAAATGTGTAAACCAAAGCCTCTAAGGGGGGAGCAAGCTGAGGGGAATTACATCATTGAACTGGGGCTTTAATTGGAGAATTAACCCTGGTATGCAAATGAACCAAACCTTTAAAGGTGTGAAGAACTCGTGACCTGTCGTCCATCTTGGGGTCCATTTTTGGAGGCAGCCTCTGGCTCCTCAGGGTGTACCTTGAAGGCCCTTCAAATAAACACCTATCTTTATTCCCTTACTCTTGTCTAGTCGCTGTTTCTAGGTGGCTGGAGAAGGCATCAACTGTCTGCTTGAAATATGCAAATAGTGGGGAAAAACAAATGGCTGAAATCTTTACCACAGTGAAGAAAGTAAGGAAAGTCAAGGATCGCCTAAAAAGGAGGGCCAGGGGAGGGTACACAGCAAAGAAAACATTCACTCATTTCTCAAACCTATTTGTGTGTCCAGCTTGCATCTGGGTATGTAATGTTCAATGAATTAAAAGTGAGGTGGCCCTTGAGGATCTGATCAAGACTAGCAGGTCAGCAAAATTATCAAAGCCATTGAGAAATACAAAAACTGTGTTGTTATTACACAGCTCTGATGTTATAAAGAAGATCAGATCTAGGCATAAATACACAGCAGAAGACGAGAGCATGGCTGCACTGACTCTTTGGTTTATGCTGAGTCTCAAGAAAGCCAGGCTTGTACCTGTCACTTAGAAAGTTTAGACCTATCTTGTTAGTTTTCACATTTTACCCTTCTAGTAAGAGAGTCCTGAATCTTATCAAGTCCCTGCTCTTCATCCTTGGCATAAGCAAGGAAGGAAAGAAATATTAATTTTGTTTATGGAAGCTTTAGATAGATCTACTTTAGTCTTATGATGTCTGGATACTGGGAAGAAGAAGTGCACAACAAAAGTAAAAAAAGCTGATTTTCCCACAGGGAGAAAATGTATATGAAGCTCAGTACATTGCAATACCAGGCAAACAGAAGTTACACAAATCTTAAAGACAGTGAAACATCACGGGAGACAAAGAGCAGAAAACAGCACATCAGGGTTTCACTGTGCTGCATAGACAGATGATAAGACCAAATCTTACACTCCTCCTATGGCATTCACTTTTGAAACAACCTGATTGCCCCCACACATATGCTTTCCATTACATGTGCCAGCTTTACTGCATACTCTTCTTTCACATTTCTAACAGACCCTATATTTATAGGAATGATGCATAAAGTGATGTTTTCCTTCAGCTAGAGCAGTGCAACAGAGAACTGAGCACAGCTGATGTGCTGCCAGTTTCAGTTCACTGCAGTGAGGCTGCATCTGAGAGGATTACAGTGGTGCAGCTAGAGAGTGGTGTAAGAGGTGGTGTAGCTAGAGAGATTAGTTTAGTTATCCTACCTAATTCCTTTATATGAACAAGATGGTACCTAGTCCCCTTGGTCAGGCACACAGTGAACAACAGCTTTGATGTTTAAGTTTCAGGATTTATAAAGAATCTGGTAATACAGGGGGGTGCAAATACAGTTGTGCTATCTGTATGCTAATCATAATAAATTTCATTGGTTTCATAATTTTAAAATGGCCCCTTTACCCTTAAGCATAATAATAACAATAGAAGTTACAAATTTTAGTTATCAGGTTTTTTTGCTGAAATCGTCATATACAAGACACAGCTTAAAGCAAATCCTTATTTGCAGATGGATTATTGTTCTTTGACATATAGAAACTGAAACAATATTTTTTTTTGCAAACACAGCAGGCTTGACATTCTGCATGTAGAATCAATTTGATATTACCAGTATACATTACCTTACTGTAAGCTTTATTTTCTTCCTTTTTTTTTTNTTTTTTTTTTTTTTTTTTTTTTTTTTTTTTAACTTCAGGCAATTATGGTGTAAGCTTTGCAAGTAATCCTTCACAAATCACTGCCTATGTAGGGCTCTACATTGGAAAGTGATGTGGTTGGAATAATGATATTTCTATGAAGAAATAACAGGCAGGCAAAAAATTTGGAATATACATGGCATTAGGGAAGAGATACCTAAATTTCTCCCGGTAAAATCCAAATCAGCGGAAATACAAAATTCAATAATCTTTTCAATCTAATTAATTTTTATATTCTTAGAATATTTGCTCACTTACATTAGTAATGTAGTTTGTTACTTCAGAAGTCACTGCAGTAATTTAGTTTGACTCTTGTAGCTAAGCATGACACAGAATGAGAAAAGATACTTTAGCTTCAATTTGTCCACGATATTTGAAAAAAAATACTTAACATCTTGCAACAAAAACCCAAGGGTATTAACCAAAGAAGATAGTAAGTTTGAATAGGAAAGATCTAGCTATCAATATGATTACCACTGTTATTTATACCGTGTTCTACCTTACTCTGCAATTACAATTGACTATTTTTAAAATTCAGTAAAGATACCTTAATATTTTTCTTACTTAGATGACAGAGGCACTTTGTGCACTGAGAGAGGAATCAGCTCTTCACCAATGAGGGGAATAAACTGTACTTCATCTTTTTCCATAGTTTCTTTCAATATGTCATGACTGTCAAGTCATATTCAAACACAAACTACAGTAATCCTGTCTACTCCTCATCTCTCCCCTGGCCGTACAGTTTCAATCCCTCCTTCTCACCCATGCTGGTGTTTCTGTGATTTGGCACTGATCAAGTTCATGGAGCTGAGTCAACAGAAAATCACTTTCTTTTTAAAGGCTAGGGAGGAGAGGCAGAGCTGTGACTTTGGCTGACTGTACACCACTGCAAAATAATGCTCTGAGGGATGGAGCTCACACCAAAGCTCTTGAGTCCACTTGAGAGTTTTTAGTGATGCATTGTGCATGTTGGTGTACAGCCTTCTCCTTCAATAACTGACACAAAGGGGAATGGGTAGAACACTTCTAGAAACTCAAAAGTGTTCATTCTTGGAGATACTCAAAAGCTGTCTGGACACAGTCCTGGGCAACTGGCTCCAGGTGGCCCCACTTGAGCAGGGGGCTTGAGCCAAATGACCTCCATAGGTCCATTCCAACCTCCAACATTCTGATTCTGTGAAAATTACCTAGACTCTGATACTGATCTTTTTCCAAATGTGGTGCCCATAGCACCTTGTTTCATTCCAGCTGTATAGCTGACCTCTATAGACATTCTATTGGGGTGTCTTATGAATCACACTCTTTAACTAGCATCATTGAAAACCTAGGTATACAGTATCTTAAAGACTGAGTAATGGGTCTTTGATCACCTTCCTAAAAACAACAGAATTTAGACAATTACTCTATAGGTCTAAACTGTTCATAACCAACCTCAGCTTTCAGAGGAAATTAATTTACTTTTCCCCCTTTTACCAGGAATGTATTTATTACCACTGCAAAGGAATTTGCACATATCAGTTTTGACATGAATACAGAAAGGACTAGGCTTCTCAGGAAGAAGCTGGGAATTGTCACAAGCAAGGCTACGTATTAAGTCCAGAGTGGTCCTTCTGCATCACCTTTCCTTGTTCACATAGTAACTCTGAAGCACAGGGTTAAAAGGTACCACTTTTTAAAAATCCAAACTGTACACTGACAATAAGGTAAAAGCCACCAATATAACTAAAGAGGTTCTTTCTTGCCACAGATATATAGCAAATATTTAATCTAACCTTGGTGCTGGAGAACTGACTTTCTTTGGTTATACAGCTCTTTCTTAAGGTACCTCTGTACAGGTATTAATGTTTGCACTCTGAAGAATCAAAATAATGAAGAATTTAAAACAAGAGGATTTCAGAAGTTTTATTAAGAAATAGCATCTGGTTCTCTTAATCTAAAAATATTACTTCCTCTCTTAAACAACATAGCTAAAGCCAAGCACGAGTAGATCAAAAACTGGATCTGTATTTCCCAGAGTCCTCAAAAAATGACATTTTTTGTGAAATGAAAGAAAGTGAAAATTCTTCTGGCAATGGCTTCTCTGGGAACAAAAAAACTCCCGCAAAGACCAAACAAACAAACAAAAAGTAAAAAGCATTACTGGAGTCACATCTATCTGCTTATTAGATATTTTGCAGGACAATACATTGATCAATCACAACAGCCTCCTTTCTTTGGCTTTACTACCTTTTTATTCCCAATGTCATTAAAAATACTAGAAACTCCTTAATCTTCATATTCCCTTACCTATAAGGACTGCCACTTGCACTCTTCCCTTCTACTATTTTATCCTCTCCATCCTGTCATCTGTTGACTGCTTTTTTGTTCACTTTCCTTGGCCTGCCCACCTGTCTTGCATGACTTCCAGAGCTTTCCTATCTTCTTTCATACGTAACTCATCATCCACACCTTATTTGTCTTTCTCAGTCAAATGTTATCTCAATCCAAATATTTGTCTTTCACTCTATCAAGACCAAATAGAATTTCTGTTATCCTGGCCAAACCCAGACAGCAAAAGTAACCACACACCACTACTCTCATTCAAAGGCTGGGTTGAGCCCTGTAGGTCCCCACCCCTGCTACATGTCACCATCCAGGTTGGCCCTCCTGTCCATACCATATCTGCTCCTGTCAGGTTTCATCAGCTCATCGTAGCCATCACTTCTTCCTTCCCAAAACATCAGCCAAACAGAGGACACACAGCTTCAGGACTGGTTTTATCAGTCCCCCAAAGGACTGGCTGAGCAGCACTCTCTACCTCCTTGGAGAAAGCTGGGATCCTGAGCACTCCTGGTAGCACTGTCTTTGTGTTGATCTTCATATTGAAATGCAAACGTGTGGAACCACTTTGCTAGATACTGGCATATCCATCATTCAAGGATCACATAGTCTTTATTGTTTGAACCAGGACTAGGAACAGTAGAATTTTAGAAGACTTACGTGCATCCTATTTATTTATTCATGCATTTTGCAAATGGTACTGTTTCTCTTCTAGGTTTTCCCTCCCAGGAAGATTTCAGAGGCTGTCAGCCAGCAGCAGGCCAGCAACAAGCAATGTTTTAGGAGCCTCTGGAATATACCTAATGTAGCTACATATGAATGTACACAGACTGGGGCCTCAAAACCAGAAGATGGGAAATGCAAAGGAGTTGCTAGTTTCCCTGACTCAGTATTTCTCTACAGACAGCTTGAAAGCCCTGTCTTTGTGAAGGTGAGGAGTGTGAGGCTCTGAATTTTATCCAAATAGAATTAATAGCAATTACAATACCAAAAAAAGGTAAAGAAATTAACACCTCACCTCTTTGAGAAATGGGAACTTCTTCAGGGTATATCCAGATGTTAGATTCTTGTTCCAGCTTCTTCTCTTTCTGCCACATTAACAGCTTTTGCAACCTTATATTACTCAAGAACAAAATTGTTCCACAAGGAACTTCTGCTTCGGCACTACTACAGTCTGACTTGCACTCAGATTTCAAAGAGACTGTTGAACTATAGAGAATGGATATTATAACACAAGCTTATAGGTCATGGCAACTTCTTGCTGATATTGCTGTTATTTTAAAAGTAATTTTCATGCTGTCCTTGAAAGTTAAAAACAGATCATACTAAAAATGAAGGCATTTTGCTGGAATCTTTAGGGCTGTGAAAATCACGATTTGGGCCTTGACTTTTCTTATGTTGTCACTTTGTTCTCAGAGCAGAGACCTTGCCAGCTTTGCTTCTTGGAGGATATTGAAGTAACACAGCTGAACATCAGAAACAGCTCATGATGAGCTTGTCCTTTGAGTTCATCAGCAGGGGCCCCACACTTGGTAACCATTACCACTGCCTAATCTACTGCATGTTTTCTTAGTCAGTAGAGATTAAAGCCATGGTACTTCAGACATCTATTGGGAATAGAGCTAAAATGGAATCATGAAAATTATGTGTAAAAAACAAGAATGTATAATATAAACAATGTTACTTTGCTGAATGTTGGCCTAATAAAAATGCTGCTTGTTGCTATGCTAGAGTCCTACCTTTGGGAATTGACTCTAACAACAAAACATAAAGACTATGGGCTTTTGAGGCTTCTATAAATTTAGAAACTCATTGAGAACATTTGTCTACACAGGGGGAAGTTTTCTAAGTTACGTGCTTGGGATGAGGCTGTGTGATCGCCAACAATGTTAATGGGAGTTATTCTTGCCTCTGAAAATATCAGCCTAACTCTGTAATAAAGTAATTTCCTCCACTATTGGTTTAAGAGCTTTGTGCCAAATTTCTGACCTCAGTTACTTACTTGAAATGCAAGGTTGTTTTTTGGATTGTGTTGTAATGAATCAGTGCCTGCAGGCAAGAGAAACCATTGCTCAATAAAATTCAGAGACAAGTACATCTAGGACCAATATAGTCTGCTTCTAACACATATTTTTGTACCACTATATTCCACGAATAAGCCACCAGTAGGGGACATTAAATGCATTATAAATAGAAAGCCTGTCAAATAACTCCATAGACTAAGAAAAGAAGCATCAGCTGAGAGAACTGCCAGATGAATGAATCCAATGATTAACCAAGGTTAGTTTCTGGCCCTTGTCCTTGGGGCAGGCAGAGCTGTTCAGTGCAATGCACCGGAGACTAAAATGATAAATGCCAGCTTTGCATTCCAGAAAGTTCAGTATCTCTTGAGACATTGTGGCTTACCACTGCATTGCAGTGAACTAAGCACTGGCCCACCACAGCAACACCAATGGGCTGTGGGAGGCTGTTTTGCTGGTTTAGAAAATGTTCACTAAGATGCAATATCTCCAACAGACCAGGAAGAAAAGTTTTTGAGACCTAAGTAGGAGTGGAGAGATGCTTTACAGGCAAGAGCCATACATCAGTGTTTATCCTGATTCCAAACTGGGGTGACAACTTGAAGCAGAACTACTCACACAGTATAGTGCGAGTAAAAAAAAAAAAGGCCCAAAAAACCACCAGGATACTAAAGGTGAAGTAATTTGCTTCTGATCATTTCAGCAGCAAACAGTTTCATTATACCAAGTAGAAATGAAGCTGGAAGACATTTTTCCTTCTATGAAACTGTCAGTCTAGTTTGACTATGTTCTACAGAGCCATGTGATACTGTTCCACTCTTTCTGGGTTTCCAAAGATGCTGTAACAAGCAACTGGGATAAGTGAAATTTCCCTTTCCAGTGTGGACAAGGCAATGCTCTAAATGACCCAGGCTATGTAAAACTGAGTTACTTTGAACAATTGTTCACAGAAAGCTAAACCAGAAACTACAGTTTAATATTAAATTTATCTAAAAAGAAATTAATTTGATTTAAGTTAACAAAATATTTGGTTGTTAAGAGATTATAAGTTATCATACAGTAATGATAGAAGTAGTTTTGTTTCTTTTTCTCTTTTTTTTTTTTTGTGCAAAATACGCATTTTTGAACAGAATAAACCTGTTAATTGAAAATAGTATGACTAGATCTAGTTTAAATGCTATAAGCCCTTTGGGTTTACAAAGTTTACGCAGTTTGCAGTTCAGTGTGCTCTAGCTGACTCTTTCCCATCAGTGGAAACTCACTCAGTGGGCCACCACACATCCTGATCTCCTGATTATTTACACCAAAAGAACCTGTTGGAGTCACAGACACTCTGTTATTCCCTGTATATCAGTATTTGTTTACAAAGAAAAACAGTGACTACACCTGCATCCCATCCAACACGTAGTCTGAAGTACGTTGACTAAGGCAAATACTTGAGGAGGAGAGTGGTTTACACCTTGTCAAGCATTCACACCACACCATAACACATCTAGAATGTAAAGAAATTTTGCAACCTTCTTCAGCTTGGCTTTGGAGTAAACCACACTAGCACAGGTGTCCTTTTTTATCAGAAGCAATAAAGCAGATTGTTGCTGCTGCAGTTTGGCAGATGCTGTCAAAGGTTACCCATGTGCACTTGCAAAGGCCGGAAAAAAAAATTGAAAAACACATTGTCTTGGTCACCACAACCAAAACTCCCATGTAAGAGCAACACAGTTGTGAAAGGGAAGAGATGGACTTTTAGCCAATGCAGCACTTATGCTACTGCCACTAGGTCCATTGCAGTAGTGGATTATCACCATTTTTAAAGTGCTGCTCCGCTTACATTAATCTTTTTCAGCAGAGACATATTCAAAAAAAGTTCATTTTTCCCAGAAATGTTATTTTCAGTCTTTCAGTGGGTGAGTCCTTTACATCTCTCTACTCTAACCTAGAATCTCAGATCAAGAAAAGCAGTGTGACTCAGACAAGGAGGCATTGATTCTACACCAAATACAAGTGGTTAAAGGGGTTTTGTGGATCATAGACCAAACAGGAGAGATCACTCTGGTGTTTACAGTCACTGGGAATGGCAAGAAGGTCCTGTATTTATTATCCTGTTCAGCAAAATGTCAATTTGAGAAAATTAGGAAATTGGCAAGAATTAGAGTTTCGTAGCAAGTTAGCAATACTAAATTTTTCTGCTGGGAAATTTTTCTTCTCAGTTTCCCAGCTAAAAACTGTGAAAATGCAAGTTGACTAGATTGAGTGAAGAACCACCAGCATTTCCAAAGGAGAATGTTGCCTTATATCTGCTGATGAAAGCCTAGATCTTTGGTCTTCAGTCTTTTTACAGTATGTTATTTATGGTGTTCTCTCATGTCAGTCCTTTTATCTCATCAGGTTTCACATGAATTATTCACTGAAGCTCTGGCTATATGATTTGATTGCTCTTCTAGAATGTATGTTAAATTTAGTTATGCTGCACTTTTCTTAGTGAAGCCTTATTACTGAAACTCACAGTTTAGCAGGATAAAATCCCCTCCTCCCACCTTCCAACTGTGGGTTTTGTTGTGGGTTATTTCTTTTTTTTTTTAACAGAATGTCAACAGCATAGTGCTAGACAGATCCTTCATTTATACTCTGAGGCTGCATTTTCATCTAGGTTTTCACCTCTCAGAAAGGTCTTGAATGTCTTGAACTATGTTCTATTCAAGTGTATTTCTTGTAGGATGCCAACTGCTTTCCTGGCACTATGAACGTCACTGCTAAATTATGCTCTCTAACACTGTCTCTGTCATCTTGAATGCAATGTTTCTAACCCTGACCCCCCTTCTGAATTGAAAGACATGTTGAGGATTATTCCTGTTCTGGCCCATTCTTTCTAACTTCCACTTGTGTTAGATAAGTGAACTAATTGCTGTGACTCAAAAATGTCACAACTTTGCATGCAGGGGCTTGCTATCTTCCTCCCAGACAACCGACACCATGAGTGTTGTATCAGCAAGGTTTTAAAATAAGGATAATTTAAAAATATTCTTTGTAACTGGGAAAGAAGAAGATTATTTGGAAAGTATCTTTTCTATTGTCTGCCTAATGAAAGTTTTATATTTGCACATAAACCCTGTGTATCTCTTACCACTGAACTTATCAGGACTGAAAAACCTGAAAGTCATGGTTTGAAAATTTTCAGACCAAGGTCTGAAAAATCTGCTCCGTGAAATCAGAAAAGGTTTTTTGCATAACTACCCACTGAAATGAGAGTGGTCAACAAATCCTTTTTTGTGTAGATACTGATTTGGTCAGGTTTCCTCACCTCTTCTTAATTCTGTTCTGCATACCCAAATTTTCTGTTCAGGCATAGCCGTGAGCTTCCCTTTCTGACCTGAACAGTGTGGCGAGCATGGCTTTGTACAACACCTTCAGTGGGAGTGATGGGGAAGAGCACAGAACATGACATATAAAGGAAGTGAACAGTTCATGTTAACTGCACACGTTTCAACATTTTATGAAGCTTGAGCACGAATATCTAGACTATGAAGAAACACATAATGCTCATATCAGGAATACCACCTGCATCTAACTTTTTTTTAAATTATTTAGTACAACTTTTGTTTATAATTCCTGTTTGAAATCAAGAACATCTACAACCCCAAGCATCAATGCCCTTCAATATCTAATTTCACAGTTTTCTTAACACATATCTCATGTTATTTATTATAGTCAGTGTCATCCCAACACCTTTGTCTGTTCTTGCTACATTTTAAATGGTTTAGCTGGCAAGCCATCAATCATAAATCATGAGACATATTTTAACTTCAACTAAGATCAGTTTAGAAAGAAAACAAGTCTTCTATGGCCTAAATGTGTACATTACTCACATCTATGAGTGATAAATGCCTGTTCTGGAAAAGAAAACTCCTTTTTTTTAGAGGCTTGGTATATATCTATAGAAAGAAACAAAATTTTCTGTTTCTTTATGGCCTGGAGCAACAATGTTATTGATAAAACCAGGGCTCTTAATGCAAGGAAGCCTCTGCAGACCTAAGTTTCGGTGCTCAGAAATACAGCCATTAAACACAAACTTCTTTTCTCCAGTTGTATTTCAGTCACTGGGCAAATGGAGGAATGATATAATCTTAAGAATAACTGAATTTCCTCCTCTGGAGACAGAAAGAAGCTGGAATCGTTTTTATTTACTCAGTGTATTTTAAAGCTTCCCTTCCTGTACGATATCTCATACAGACTAGTTCTTCAATTGTTCTCTGACTAACTTCTGACAGTATACAAAAACAAAGATATTTTAAAAATACGAACCCATATGTGAGTTGGCCATGTGTTTTTCTCTACTTGGTGTTCAAGAATAACACAACAACAATAACAAACTCACAATAGAAAATTACGAAAAAACCAAAAACATTCAGTTTTGTAGTACAAAACAAACAAGTATTTGGAAAAGATGGCAGTCATTTCTATAACGCAATTTTAATTCAAAAGAAAGTAGATAATTTTGTATATTCCATCAGGTCTATTGTACTAGCTACATTAACCAGGTGATGCTCATTTCGTTTTACAGGTAATTTATTGCAACTGCAACACTAACTCCAAGGCAGTTCACAAAAAATAATTTACCTTAAGTAAACACCATTTGCCACTAATGATGGGGCAAAACAAACTTGCAGAGCATTTATGAACAGTAACATCCCTCTCTTTCAGTACACATTTGGAAACCAATCTCTGTTGTTTGCAGATGAATTAAGCATGGCTTGAAAAATCATTAAAGCCATCTGCTTTGACGAGAAAAAAACCTGCTGTGATCATTTTACTGCACTGACAGAGGCTAGGGACCATTTTACAATATTTTTTAGCATCATTTACCCTAAATTTGACATCCTGTCTAAAAAATGATCGGTATTATCAGTTCATGTCATGCTTATTTAGAACTATGTGCACAGAGAAAGCAGCTTATACAGGTAACTCATGGTATTTGTTTTGCTGGTCTCCAACAGATGGATAAGCCTGTTTTTCAACCATTAAAATCTGCAGTTACAACAAACTAAATGTTTATGGGTTCTGTAGAAAGCTTAATCTCCCTCCTAAATGATAGAAGCTAATATGCATAAAAATATCATCAGTGTTTCAGTTACAAATTAGTTCCTATGGTCCATTTAAACATAACCTCTTTTTTTTCCAAGAATGCTCTGCAGTTATTCAAAGTATAACAAACGATTAGGTTAATATTGCTGGCTTTTTTGCTTTCCAAATACATAATTTTGAGACCAAATCTGTCTCATTTAGCTAGAAATAACTTCTAATAACTTTCAGAATCTCAACATTTCCCTTTTCAAAATACTATTTGAACTCCTATAATTTCATCAGATTTTCATCTTAAGTAGCTTTCAGTAGTATTTTAGTGACTGGATTCCACCATGAAATACTGACTCCCATGAAATACTATACAAGATGTACAATTGCAGCAATCCTCTACCAATATCAACACTGTCCTACTCCCTATTTAGCTTTTGTACAAATAAATGTACTGCACATATGGAAATTGTTAGTAAAATTTGTGGCAATAAAGCCTCCTAACATTAAATTAGTCATATTATGGCACTTTTTTCAATTCCAAAGGAGAGTGGTGGATGGGCCACCTAGAAATGTCACTTATTGCATCAACACCCTAAACAGGATGTGACCTGAGCTAGGAACCAAGGAAGAAGAACCAAGGAGCCATCTGAAGCAGAAGCTGCTGCCAAGAACCACAGAAAGTAGTTATAAGGTACTATTAGTATTCCCTTTTCCTGTAACCACTATACTCATCCGAGTCTTTTGGCACATAACAGACTCTCCAGTCCTGGGACCAGTCCAGAATAAGCAGGTCCTGAGTATTCCTTTCTGTGCATTCATCACAGTTACAGGTCCTTATGGAAGTACATAATCAGCACAAAGCAGCAATGGGACTGATGGGTTTCAGTGTCTGATGGTGATAACTTCCTTGATCCAGTCTAGAACCTCATCTGCTTTTTCATGACCAGGTCACATCCTCCAGCAGTAGGTAAGTACTTCTGTGTAAAATCTGCTTCAAGGCCAGACTCTTTAGAAAGAACTTAATAATACGGAGTCCTCCTTCAGATGCATCTGCCTCTTCTTGTGACTCTCCAGTTCTCTTCTCTCCATTCTAAGTCTTTTCTAGATATTCCCCAAATCTCTATCCCTTCTCCAGCAACCCTAATTCTTCATAAGGCTCTAGTCACAGAATGAACCTTTCCTCGTTTTCTTTACTTTCCCTCCACTTCATTTTCTTTTCACTTTGCTTCCCACTTCATAATGCCTAGAGAAGTACACACGTTTCTCTGTTCACACCTTACTTGCCAGTCCTCTCCCTTTCCCTTGTGGTTATACACGTACATGTGTCCTATGTGTGTCAGCAACCACACTCCAAAAATCAGTCAACAGCTTAATTAAAGTTACTGAGTTTTCAGTACTTCTTGAATGCTTAGGTGTTTTCTCAACCTCCCCTGTGGCCATTTCTGAAAAACCCTAGTCTTTGTAGCAGATTACATAAACAATTATTTACGCTTAACAATAATATTTGGGGATATCAAATCAATGCAATTGCTCCCATTTTGCAGACAGAGAACTTGAGCACAGAAAAATGGAGATGGTAACCATCCTTGTAAAGTAGGTCAGGTAAAGATCTGAATGAAGAAACAGGTCTCTGGACACATAGCACTGAGGTTTGTTCATTTTCTGTAGTGCATATGACACATACTTGACAAAAAATTTTAAGCATACTTTTCCCTGAAAAACATTAAAGAAAAGTCACCTACCTGAAATCTTCCACACTGAGGGGAAAACATATAATCCAGAAATGAATTCCACTGTTAAGTATGAAAACATACTTCATTGTTGAGAGCATTGTGCAACGAAAGGAGTTAAGCTGACAAGGAACACAGCAAACTCATCATACATGTTCATGTTTCTGGGTCAACAATAGAGCCCTTGGGCTCATTTCTTTTTTGTCTTTTCACAGGTGGTTGACCTCTAATTGTCATCACTCTACCTCCCTTGTCTGAGAAATGTGTCTGCTGATACACACAGAGATCTTTGCAATGTCCTAAAAGCAGAATCCAGCACTATCCCTAATGGTGCAGAGGGACTGGAAAGAAATAGCTAGGAATTTCTTTGACTATGTAGAGGATCACATGGAATGTTTGATGACTGCATAAGAAAATATTTGGTATCTATCTCAGACATGCAACAGTAGCTGTTAAAGTCTATGCAGTATCAACTATACAATCACAACTCATTACCTTTCTCTCATTATCTATTCCATGCTAATTCTAAGAATAAAGCATCATATTTGCATAAGAATATTATCTCAGTTACTCAACATTATTTTTAAAGGCAGACTTGGAAGTTAAATAGTGATATTTTTAAAACAGTACAATGAATATTGTATGAAACAGTCACATAGCAGGTAGCTGAGTGAGATAATGCATGTACAATATTTTTCTGTCTCTAATAAATGATATTTACAAGCATCTGTGATCAAACTTCTATGCTCCTTGAATGACAGAACTGTGCAGTTGATCTCTGGACATCTTGACCTGCCTTTTAAGATCCACTCTTTTAATTAGGTAAAGTGCCTTGGATCTCATTGCTTTTTTCCCAAAATGTTCTCACATAGCACTTTCCTTTTAAAAACTTCTTAGGTTGTGTCACAGACACACACGCACAAAAAACAACACTCTTTCAAAATTAACCCTGAGGCAGAATGTTCTCCTGCTGGGTTTGTATGGGAAAAACCTTGTCATTTCAAGACTCTTCTACTGTTCATCTAGTCTCTTTCAAATGAATTTATCCTTCCATTCCCCCAAAAAAAGCTGCTGAAGGAAAGACGAAAGCTACACTATAAAGGAAGACCTACTACAATCTAACATCAGAAATTAAGATTCACAGTTTTGAAGGAGATAGCAGCTGTTCCCTGTGTACCAGATGTAAAATACATAATATACAACACACAGCATTGAAAGAATTTTACATGTATATTAGTTAATCTTATAATTTCCTTCATCTTCAAACAATTAGTTAATATATTTTCTTTTTCATTCTGTTATACTGAAGAATATAAATATTCTGTATCTAAGCTTACAGTCAGAGCCAACTTTTCCCAGCTGGTTAAGAGTTTAAGGAGCACTGCCAATACTTGCTGATTCACAAAGTCATGTTACTCATTCTCTCTTTGTCTGTCTTCCACATTTTCTCTACTCTTTTCTCTATTTTTCTGATCAGTGCTGTACAAAAGATGCAATCTTTTCTTTGTTTGCATATTTGTTCTGCAAAAAATAGTGTTGCTGCTTCTGATAATGACCAGAGTATGATTTATCTTGAAATATTCCATATTCATGTTTCATCAAAAATAAGACACGTGGGTTTTTTTCTATCCACTCTCACATCTTCTGTGTTCCAGACAAATGAGCTACTAAATGAAGGTTTTCTTCATTTATTTTGAATAGAAGCTATCTTTATTTCCTAAGAACCATCCAATTTTCCGTCACCTCATTTCTTTGCTCTTTACTTTTCCCAGCACGTAAACATTTGAGTTTTCCTTGTGCAAATATGCAGGTAGAGTTGTAACAAACTGCAGTTACAAACTAGAAGAAATTAGAAGCTACAATTCTAGGTTCCACACTGAAGCTCAGTATTTGCAAAGTACATTACATCACTGATATTTTTAGTGCAGCAGAAGTAAAAAACAGATTCCAGACCCCGCTTCACAAAATACTGCATGAATATATAGTAAAGAAAAGCTTTTATTCAGAAATGTTATTAACTTAGATCAACCTACTATAGTTGTCAGTGGAAACAGTCCTATTAATTTTATTTACCTCCATGTTGATTTGGGCTTAATCTGTAATTTGCATTATGATGGTTCCAACTCACATGCGATCTCCCGAAAGTTCAAAAGACTTTTGTGAGCACTAAGACAAAACAAAACCGAAGCAGCAGAGAATATTTTCCCTGACTTTGGCCATCTAATTAAGGCATGTGCATTGTCAATGCTGCTTCTAATAGCCAAATCAGAAAGCAAAGATAGCACTACCTGTTGTCTTTGTGGCAAAAACTCAGTTTCTCTTCAAAACACATAGTAAGAGACACGAAGAAGGAAGGTGAGGATTACAGCTACAGGAGGAATGGAAGAAGAGAATATGACATCTGGACTGGCATCAGGGATACAGGGCTCAGTACTTCAAGGCATGCCCCATGAGGACATTCGTAGAATTCATAGAATTGTTTTGGTTGAAAAGGACCTCTAACATTGTAAAGCTCAACTATTAATGAAGCATTGCCAAGTCCACCACTAACCATGTCCATAAGTGCCACATTCACTTGTGTTTTTAAGCACCTGCACCAGACAAACGATCCTAGAAGTTGCTACTGGCTCAGAAAGGGGTATCACCTACTGTGGTCAGGAGAAACCGTAAATTAACCACTTGCTGTTTGGAGCATCTACAACAACCAGTGACTCAGTTCTGCTAGAGCTGATGTTTCACTGCATCCCAGCAGAGCTGGAATCTGATGGCAGACTGGACATGGACTTATAAAGGATTTCCTCATCTTATGGAAAAGCTCAATAGAAGAAAATAATTTTTTTTTCTGACACACCCGTTGAAAGTTGCTATAGTTATCACATCACTGAAAAGATGGTTTTTTAAATCTACACATAATATTCTGTGTTCCATTTTTGGCTTCAGGTCTGCTAAATTCTCCACGAATTTTCTAAATGGAGAAGTACTATTGTATTGATAGTAGTATTAATGACCTATGATAAAGCTTTAGTAATATTATAGTAATTTGACCGTGCCTACATAGATAAGGCACAAAAACCCTACACTCTTTTCTGTGCTTTTTCTGTCCAAATTTAAAAAAAGTTAACTAGCTAGTCATTCCTTCACTGTGAATTTTTACCTCAGGAAATTATAGAGGCATTAAATTTCTGACTGAAGTAACAAAAGAAAAAACTCTAGGAACAATTTTCTATTCAGTGACTCAAATGATTGCAATTAACAGCTTTCACATTTTCAGGAGTTTAAGAAAGAATTTGACCTTCTTAACAAAGAATCAGAAACTGAGTACTCTTTCTCTTAATCACTCTCTGAAGCTGATCTAATTTAATTCCTGGATGGTGCTGATTTCTTTGCTATAGCACAAGAGCAGAAATTTGACCTTATAGCTTATAAAAATTGGTTTTTGGTATAAGTGCACTGGAGATGTTTTTATACAGTATTAATTGATGCTTATTGCAAGCTGGAGGGCTGATCATTTAAAGCTGTGGTATCAGGCATGCCTTGCTTGAGGGCCTTTGCAACATGACAGCAAGTACAAAGACTATTAAAATCTCTTCGTGAAAACACACAAAAATCAATCCTCTTCCAGAAGGAGGTGCCCTCCAGCACAATCAATACAAACTGGTACAACAATATCTTATGGTGCTTGTCAGCTGCTTTAAACCTTTTTGCTCAGCAGAGCTCACAAAGTGCTTCTGCCTTTCATCTCTGCTGGATTGTGCCAAACGAAGATGTATTTCTAAATGAGTTGCAGGGGCAAATGCTGCCATCAGTTACCCCTGTGCAGATGGCTTTAAATTCGGCAAGGTTGTATAAGACTGATCTCAACTTAGATTTCATCCACTAGAGTTAAAGAGGATGAATTTGTTTACTGCCTTGAGACTTTTCTTTCCTCTACTTTAGTTATATTACAGGTTCTTGATGGAAATTTTTGCTCTACATTTTGATTCTTGCATGCCAGAGAGGCCAGAACAGAAAAGGAATCTGAGTCATGACCATCTACAGGTTCTTTCACCTTCCTTCTATTATTAATCAATTGTATTAGCTCTAATTACTAGGCAACTGGTAGAAAATAATTTCTTCAAGAGCTGTATGCCTTGATAAGGTGCATACCTACCAGCTGCTTTAACTTTAACTTCGCTTTGGGGTTGTTGTACATCTGTCATGCTTCTAACACATGGCTGTGAAAATCCTAGGGTTTCTGCAGTGATTTTTAGCAATAAAATATTTTCCCCAGTCCACTATGAACCCATGGCCTGGCAAGTGGAACTATTTGGTTCCTACTGCCTATCACCTCGTTCAATAATTTTATCTTCTGATACGTATCCCTTGAAAATAAACACCACAAAAAACAGAGTGACAAAGAGCTCTGGCTTAAAATAGTGTTGCTAAGTGTTAGACACAGTATAATACTCCACTAGCCCAGGACAACATACCTGCACACACATTCAATACAAGAAGAGACTTGATAGGCTTGTGCAGTGAAAAATTAAACAGTAATTTCTGTTCTTGTGCTATATTTCTTTATGTAACGAGACATCAAACACCACAACTGAAACCAAATCGCATAAAATCTTGTCCAAACAAACCCAGTCAAATCAAAATTCCTTTTATGGAAATTACCCTTCTGTGAGAAGAACAGAAAACTCAACCAAATAGCCAGCTCCATGACATTGTGGATTAGTACATTAGCTTTTCGGCCTTGGGAGAACAGAGTTTAAGTTCTGGCATTAGGCACAAAAGCAAACAAATTTTGAGGTCTCATATGAGTCATGCTCATGATGTACTTTTGATAGTTCATGTTCAAAGAAAGGTCACTGTGATTTGAATGGATGGCACAATAGATCTTTAGCCCCTGTTATTATTAGCTAATTAGTTAATTTATTAAAAGTAACAATGAAAAACAAAGAACCATCCTGAATTCCCCCCCTAGATGAATAAAAAATATGCAAATGAGACAGATCCTGGTTTGTGAGTCAGGGAATGGTAGTAAAAATGTTAGTTTTTCAGTATTGCTCCATCAGTCCTTTGACAATACAAAATACCTTGGGCATAGATGGAATTGGAAGAGGATAGAAAAACGTCCCAGTAAGTCCAGAGTGTAGTTTATATGCAAGCACTTTGATTGATCTTCTCTCATATTGAGATTACAAAGCCTCCAAAATCTCCAGCTTTAGAGTGGAGCTGCCATTATGGGTCCTGGTTAGCAGGAGATATCTGTCCTGACAGCACTCCCACAGAAATCAGGGATTGACCTTTGTTTTTTAACGCTGCTGGGGTCCATCAGTGCTGGCCACATCTTAAACATCACCTCCTAAGGGCACAGGAGCAGGCAATTCCCAAGTTTCAGAAGTAAAGCAGGCGAGGCAAAAGGATGGCTTGGCTGAACAGAGATCTTCTCTTGGAAATAGGGCAATAAAAGGAGGGTGTATGCCCAGTGGAAGCAAGGTCAGGAGACATGGGAAGAACAGAGAGATGCTGCTTTCCACTGTAGGGAGAAAATTCGTGTGGCCAAAGCTCAGCTGGAGTTCAAGCTGGCCAGAGATGTGGAGGACAATAAAAAGAGCTTTTTCAAACATATTGGTGGCAATAGGCAGTGTAAAAATAGCATCATCTCATTCCAGGATGATGGTCACCTCAAAAACAGGAACAGGGACAAGGCAGAGATGTGTAATGCTTTCTTTGTGTTTGAAATTGTTCTGTTCATGTTTCAGCAAGGAAGATGCATTTAATACTGCATAATATCCTTCTACAGACTTACAGTGGTCTTATTGTAGTGGAAAATGCTAGAAGAGTTCATACTCTAAGACAAAATATTGCAGATACTTGCTTTTTGTAATGTTTTCTGTCACGGTACTCTCAGTAAGATATGCTAACCTGTCTGAATATGTTGGTATGTCTGCCTTAGTTTCCTGAAAATGGGATTCTCACAATGAAAGAGTGTAAAACACAGGAGAAGAACACAAGCAAATGGAAGTACAGGGGATAAAAAGAAAAAAGGATTTTTCTCATTTGAAGTGGTGAAAAAACAGATTGTAGTGTTCTGGTGCTGACAGAGATACAGAATAAAAATAAGTTATAGTCTGTTACTGCTAAAAAACAGAGGAAGAAAAACTCTTGAATTTGCATGGAGAAGATAGCAAACAACTGGATGCCACAGCCCAGTTCTTTACTTTTTTATCTTCATTTGCATTTGTGCTGATTGGTTTGACCTTGCTTAATTCACACCCTCTACACAAGAATAAATGTATAAAGAAGGGGCAGAGGCAGAATGAATCAGTCTTCTCATAGCAAGCAAACACAAAAAATCCAATAAGGCATACAAGATTAGCTTCATCCATATGAAAATGAGGTAGAGAAATAGGGAAATCTTGGGCCCAGTCCTACTGAATTCAATAGACTTCTGAGTTCTCATTTTAACTAAACTGTATGGAAAAATTCAAAGAATTACTGGAAATGCTGGAGAACTTACCAAGCCATTGAATGGAGTTCTGATGCCAGAAACTGTTGACAAAAACTGATGCTTCTGATTGTGATTGGCCTTTGAACTCTGTCCCTTCACAGTTCAGAGTTTCACCTGTGCAGAGAATGTTCACGCATTCAGGAAACCATACATCGTTTACAGGTATAAAAAGGGCAGAGGGACCTGAAGTCTATAGACCTCAAGGCAGACTCAGAGAAAACACCTGAACTATGTGTATTAAAACACTGTGACTAAATATTCTTTTCTTTAACTTATTTTGACAGAACTGATTGTATTTGAAATCCTTAACTCTCTGCTACCAGCTGTAATTATTATACTTAATGTTCAACTCACTAATTATTATTCTTTTTCTTCAAGTCTTATGAAGACGTTCTGTTTTACCGTTCTCAGGGGAAGGTGAACATTTTTCTATTGTTACGCAGAAACTTGCAACAAATAAATGGATTGTCTTGTGCCAGTAATGGGAATTTGTTGAATGTTCTTCCTTTCAGAACTGCTCAGTGTCTTTCTAATTTCCACAGCTATTTTGAAACTGGACAAAGGAAAACAAAAAAGTTTTATATTTTTAAACTTTGAATATATATCAGTGCAGTCCTTCCTATAGTCTTTTCTCAAAGATCTGACTATATTTTAAGGCCTGACTATATTTTAAGTCCTCCTTGATCCACTTTCATATCTTTTCTACCCCTTTCACCAAAAATTGGCCTCTGTGCTCCCTTTTCCAGGGCAATTAGACTGGCTACTTTCATAGACTTTTATTAGAAGATTTTATGTACTGGTAAGGATTTAGTGCAGCCTTTTTGTCTAATTCTGACAGACTAGAATAAATGCCTTATGGGGATCACACTAAGTTGTATCTTACAGCTTCAGGATGGCAGAATCATTAATGACATCTCTTAATAGAAGCACTTATATATTAATAATGTATACATTAATTACATGGCTATTATATAAAGTGCCTATAGAGTCTATGTACATGAATAGCATCCATGTAGTAAATCACAAAGCTATATGTCAACTGTAATTATCCATTCATTTTTAACTTCCTTTTTCCTGCTCCATTGGGCAATCTCACGTTCCAGCAATCTGGAAAAGTTAATCTTTCTTTCTTTTCTTTTCTGATAAAGTTTTCCTTCTTTTCCCACAAAATCTGAAGTTTAGGCAAAATAGGAACCAGCAGTTTCTATCTTATAAAAGTCTGAAATAATTGAAAACTTTTGTTGAAGTTTGAATATGTGTGTGAGTACACAAATATTAGCTAACAAATCTGTGCTACTTCTCTAAGATGCTCTATTTTGACATCACTTTCAAATTTTTTGTCAGGACTTGGGACTTTCCTTTATAATCATTAACTTTATAAGCAGAGAAATAAAGAAACCTGTGCCACTATTTAAAAATTTCTAAACATTTGAGAAATAGTTTTCTCTCCTTTGTTTTTTCTTTTTTTTTAGCATATGAGGCTCAGGGGGGAAAAAAAAGCTTGGGATTGTTGCTATAAAAGCCTTTTTTATTTGAGCATTGGGAAAGCTGTAAAATGTACTTCTGTCTCCAGAAACAAAGAGCATGGAAATAACAAGTAGCTTGGGCTTGTAATATGAGTCCTTCATATCCATGTCAATAAAAACCCTATACCGCATTGCTCCATGATTATTCCATAATTATGACATAGCAACAACTGTATTCACTAAAGAGTGGGTTTCAGGCTTTAGCTTTAAATCTGAATGTTACCTCTCAACAATAAGAATAAAGAAAAAGATTAGGAATCTTGATAGCTATTGAATTTTAAAAGGGCAGCTTCTTTTTCCTTCAGAAGCAGGGTCATGAGAAAAGCAAGCTACCCTATACCTGCCTAACATTTAAAACCTGAGATATTGGAGAGGCTTGTTTTTCTTGGTGTCCTTTCTTGCTATGTATATAGGCCCTTCTAAGGGCCATTTTCTTTAACAATAATGTTGCTGTGCAGATACTGACTCGAGTTTTTTTTCTCTTATGAATATAGAGGGTTTTTTATTATGTGATGATGTTTTCTTTAGCACATCTTGTTGAACATTCCAGATGGGCTTTTTTTTTTAAGCAAATATGAGACCACTTCATGTAGCATAAAAATTCATTGGCTTGAGTTACTTACATGTCCTGGATGTGCAGGCCAACAGAAGCTGAACTCATCTGCTGTCCCAGAATCAAAGGTCTCTTAGCAAGCCACTCCAAGCTAATTTTTGTTTTTCAGGAATTACAATTTACAGCTTGCATTTGCCAATTTGCACCAAGACTGAAAGTTTTAATGTTCTTTTCTTATGATTAATGGTTCCAGGATTCTTTCCTTGCTCTTCTCTACTGGACACAGCTATGACAGCCTGTCCTCCTAATGTATGGAGCTACTCTCTGTCCCATTTAGAGCTTGTATGAGAATTCAGCTCACACTTGCAACGATATTTTAGACTGATACCATTTTGGGACAATGATTCAGCAGGTCACACTTCTCTGGCTAAAACCTCTTATATAAATTTTCAGAAATACTGACTTCCTGTTATAGTTTATGCACATGGTCACCCCCGAGTAACACAAATCAGCCAAATAAAACTGCCTTTAGTCTTCCAAAAATATTACTAACTGAAGACATAACATACACAATATTTCCAGAGTTTTTTCTGTTATTTTACATGAGAGATTTGGGGCTCTTGCTGTCTGTGTTTGTCATAAGCATCCCATCAAAATCCAAACCATCATGAGAAATCTGGTCTTGGAACCACACCTGCTTTCAGAGAGTCAGATGCAGTGCTCTGTTGATAAAATTGATATAAATGCATGAAGTCACCTAAGGTTTTAAGGAAGAGGCCAAGTCTGATGAAATTACGATATGTACTGCTTAATGTTATCTGTTGAGGCTCAAACTTAGAGCATTATGGAATATGGAATTGATAAATTTAGAGGCAATATAAGACTGGAAAGACATTTATTAGTGTGTTTTTCTCTCTGTTACTTTTTGGGGTTAGCCACTTCTTGGCTCTATTTCAACCCTTTATGTTACTATATAGCCTTAGCTTCCTGTATGCAAAAATGTCACACAGAGAGCAAATATAGTGAAATGTTAGGTAGGGATATAAAATGAGTATTTCTCACTAACTGGTCAAATTTTATTCTTGGTTTTTTTCCTTTCTTCTCTGTTGAAAGACATATACTTCCCAGCTAAACATAAATGCAGCAAAATTGCTCTTCTCCTTTTAAAAATAACTCCAACCCCAATGTCAGCAGTTTTGTAATCATGCACAGGCCTGTGTAATTTAGTGTAAAAAAATCCAAACGACTTAAGTTCATTGTGTTACCTCCTTTTCAGTTCAATTAGCGGACTCAAACAAAATGCTGTACACAGAACTACCACCTTGTGCCAATAGAACTTTGTGCCTTCATTTCAAATACTCATGTCCAAGTATACCCAACTCACCTGTAGCCAATGGTACATTGCTCTGCAGGTCTAGCCTTTCTGGCTAAATCTGCAATGTACCTGATTTTTGCTATTATAGAGAATGGCTGGAAACTTAGTGCACTCCCTAAGACTTGTAAATGTTCATATGGTCTTTGTGACAAGCTGGGCAGGCAGCCTGACCCTAGAGATCCCAGATACCTTTGTAGAGACTAGTGCTGAGCCACCTGGAGCAGAGACTCCAGCACACAGAGTCTGCCAGCAGTGGTCAAAAAAATTAATTGCAAGGATTAGAGGTGTGTATAGAGCTCAATCAGAGAGCTTTATACAAAAGGGGAGTAACTTGTCTACAGCAGCAGAATTCAAAAGACATGTACTTTTGTTTAATTTCATGTTTTATTATTGGTCTCATGCTATGCCCCAGGTGTTGATCATTTGTATATCTTTCTGAATGATGCAACAAGTAAAAAAGTCCTGTGTATACACTATGCCAGGCAGGCATACACATTGCCAAATACAGGCTATAGTCTCTGTTAACATAAAGCTACATAGCTGATTTCAAGGAAACCAAGCTGAGTTGTACCAACCCACAACCTCCCCCATTATCCTGAAAGGTATTATTTCTTCTTTTGTGTTTGTGGTTTTTGTTGGTTTTTTTTTTTAGTATAGCGGGATGATAAAGACACTACATTTACAGCCCCAAACACTCTCTGCATATTTCAATATCTTGTTTGCTCTTTTAACTGCTACCAAACACTGTGCAGATGACTTTACTAAATAATCAACCATCACTCCAAAGTCAGAACTGACATTCCTGTCCTTGGGGATATGCTAGCAGAGCCAAACACATCTCCAGTGCAGCTCTGAGCCTAACACATTTGGCCCACTGACCACAAAGTGCACTGCCTCCAATTACCTTTTCTCTCTTTCTCTTTTCTCAGTGTACTGACTCTGCACTTATCTTTGTCCCTTCCTTTTATCTAAAACACTGCAATCTTCCAAGTTCCCTAAAGCAGTTCATGGTTTGACTCCTGTTGTTCTCATCTAATATTATCATCCCTTTCTGTGTTTTACTTTCTCTCTTCCTTTTCCTGAAGCACTCCCACAAGCACCAGGGTCTTAAAAAATCACTGCTGTTTACAGAGTTTATTACTTTCCATCATTTCTTATGATTCTCCTGCAGCATGTCTTTCAAATAATTATCTCTGTGATTTACTGTATCGCTCATATAACCTCCTTCTTCCTGTACTAATCAGCTCTGGAATAGCTACTTGGTAGAGCCAGATTGCCCCTGACAGACTTTTTCCCATCTCTGTGCTTCCTCACTCAAGCATACGGGGATTGTGCACTCTCTGGTCTTCTACATGCACACAGAGCTCCTCGCCAGATCTTCCAGGGCAGACTCACTCTGGCTGGCCAGGAAGCAGCCTAAACTGCAGATTTCAGCAAATGTCTCAAGCTCTGAGGAGCTGGTGCATCTGCAAAAAATCTCTTTCTGCCTCTATTTAGGTGGCGTAGCCATATGCCACTGCCCATGCAAGGTTTTCACTGAAAGCCACTGTAGAAAGCCCTTTGCAGTACATCTGAAATACTCAGCACTCTGTACCCGAGCTGCTACAAAGTGCCACTGTGCTGATGAGCAGACTATTCACTAAAATATCACAGGTGAGTGAAGAATTGGCTTAAATTATCTTCAGATAGATCAGCTGGGTCCTATCACTAAAGGGAGGGGAAAAGAAATTGGTGAAATCTCCTCAACTCTTTCCTTTTTAGGGCAGCAGCAAGGAAATACCATAGCCTCTACTGTAAATTACACAGCAAAATGCTATTTTGGACACCAATTCTCTACCTGGTTACTTGGAAAGTAACTGTGGAAAGTGATACATATAGACATTCCTTCTGAAACAAAGCCAATCATAGATACTCAAAAACTACCAAACCACCTCAACCCCCAAATCCAGCCAGTGGCTGTAATTACCTCCCTACTACACAAGTAAAGAGCATTTATATGGGCCTATGTGCCCACAGAGCTCTGTAAGAGCAAAGACGAAGACATGGAATTACGGCTTACCAGATCCAAATGCTTGATTGTAACCCTGCCTCAGGGATACCTTCCTGTAACTCATTTAAAAGCTCATTTAAAATGAACAAAATTTCAAGGTACACTGAGTATTTTTGAGGTCAGTACAATGAAACTATGAAATAAGGACAATACAGCAGTATTAAAGACATGATACATTGCTAGAGTAAATACTTCTATAGTTTTGGAGAACCTGATGTATGGATATCTTCTTGGAGTTTATTTACCCTTTCTTTTGGTGATGTGTGTTGTGGCATTTTCACACAAAAAAAGTTCTTTGGGAAAATGTCAACAAGACACTTCATAGACATTTTCAGACTATTACATAAGAAGATGGCACAGATATTTCCTTCCCACAGAAATTAAATTGGTGTTCAAGGAGGAAACCAATATTTCAACCTTCTGAAGTAAAAGATGAAGTTAACTTTACCTACCTACACAATCATGAAAGCTGGGAGGTAAGGGACAGCACTTTGCTAATGCATTTCTGAGTCTCGGGAATCAGACAGACAGATCGAAGTAATCGTGCAGTTTTAAAATGCTACTGCCCCTACCTTTCCATCCTACTGCTCTGCCAGAGATTACTGATCTCATAGCAGAAGTAACAAAAGACAACACACTGTAGTTTCCTCTTCTGTAAGAGCACACGGAGGGCAGGGCTCAGTACTGTACTGCAGATGCTCTAGTTCTCAGCCTGGTATCTTAGCAAAATGCAGTGGACTTTGAACTGGAATTTCTGAGGCACAGGCACCTGCTCTCAGCTGCTACCTCCTTTGCAAGCAGAAAAGCCTCTGATTTAAAGCCAAACAAAACCAACAAAACCTGCAAAAACCAAACCAAACAAACAAAAAACCCAAACACACAGCAGAAAAGCCCTCATATAAGCAAAGAGAATTGAGAAAATAATTTCCTAGGTTCTTATTGCTAGATCCTAGTCTCTTATGTTAGTGGAATATTCCAAAGTGATGATTCTTAGCGTATAAGATACCATATTAATTAAGATTCCCAAAACAACTTTGAAGGAGACTATTTAGAAAAGTCCTCAGTACTATTAATGCGAGCACTGAATAGGGCTGTTTATGGGTGCTATTACCTGAACTGAAGCTAATGCTCTTCAGAGGAGAAAGTACAGCCATTAACAACTCAAAGATTTCCTCACAATACCTTTTGTACACATTGATCTATTTCCTGCTATTAAAAACCAACCAAACAAAAAAACCACAAAGAAGGCAAAAATATTTAATAGATTATATTGTCCGGTGATGATAGACTTGCAGCCTAAACCAGTCAGATGTCAAGGGCAATAAAACTCTAAGAATTAATCCCTGGGGAATAGTCCCAGGTAGCAGAGAATCCCAAAGACAAAAAGATTTTGAGCAAAGGGCTCTTTTCAGGGAATTTCTGGAGAAAAACAATCCTTCAGGTATCCCAGTTTCCCTCAGCAGACCACTGTAAGTAAAGCAAGCAGATTCAGTCTGAGAAGCAGATGAAATTTGCTCTTTCAGTGAATGTAATGTTAAGGTTTGTCCCGTTGCTGTGTGTAAGAAAGTTAGACCAGTGTAATTTTGGAAAGAAAAGGCCAGACTCTTGGAAGTCATATCCCTAAAGCAAAATCTGTCCATTGTCCTAAACTTGGAATGTTAACCCTCTCAAATGGATTCTGAGGGGATCTGCCAAGCCCTTCACTAATTTCACCTGTGTCCAGCTCTCGGTGCAAGTGAACTGTGATGGCACATGAAACCTGAGCCCCTTCAGCTGCTCCACAGTGCTGGGTCTTCCAGCGACGCCTCCCGACTTTGCCTCACAGCAGCTCTGCCCTGGCTGCCCAGCACAGAGACAGATGAGCAAACACAGACAAGCTCATTCTCTTACAGCTCCTACTAGAAACAGATGAAAGCTGTGTATTCCCTCCACTTGTGGCACAGCTTGAAAAAAAACCCGAAATATTCCCAAACCAACCAAATGAAAACCCGGCCCCCTCACCCCAGCCCCAAACATCCCACATTCAAATCCAGTAGGGTATTAAAATGCCCCCTGAAAATGTGTAAGTGTTCTTAGTAGGAATCAATCCCAAATACAGAGACCATCCTCCTTCCTTTTGTCAGTCAAATACAATGCTTTGGTAACCTAACTCCTGGCTATAAGTCATATATATATATATACACGAATTGTACATACCCCTCACCTTT